>JSYX01000659.1:0-18661 GCA_000787465.1 Thermomucor indicae-seudaticae | reverse complement strand
ATTTTCAGCTGGCGCAAACCTTCTTTCAAAATACAGTATTCGGTATCACTGACCTTCAATATCGCCTTGGGAAAAATATGCGGAAAGCATTCTGATATACTTACAAATAATTACACACTTTTGCATATTTCCTGAACTTTGATGCTCAAAAGCATTGAACGAATATGCAAGAAGTATTAAGAAAGTATCAGAGGATATTCAAAAGAGCTATATTCATTTTCGGCGCAGATTGAATATCGATATATCCCGATATTTTCTCTCAAGATGTATAGTTATTTCAATAAAATACCCAAAACCAAACCCCCGTAGGCATGGCTTACCCAAAGGATGCAAACATCGCAAAGGATACGTCAGGATATTACGAGAAAAAAAGCTACCCCGAAGGGTACTCTGAAAGGAGAGGTCAAAAATGCGCAGCGCAAAATCCTGCAAATTTATAGTTTTTACATGTGTGACTGTTTAAATTTTGGCCACGTGTTGACTCCTTGCCTGTGGTGTGTGGCCCCTTGCTGCGCAGTTAGTCCTGACCCCTGCGTTTTAGGTTTCTTTATTGCTTGTTTATTGTCAAATCTGTTTTTCTAGTTTGCTCTGTTTCATTTTCCTGCGTCCCATTTAAAAAATACAAAAAGGACAAGTCAGCACCTTCACATGAACAAGACGCGCCACTAAAGCAACTCGATGTACCGTCGCTCTTTGCAATAAAGTGGGATCTATGGGCATAACAAACTGGCGGGAAATATGTCGGGCGATCTTATTATGACTGCCATGCTTGTTGTAATAAAGAGGAGGACGCTGCCTTTCGTAAAAAAAATGGAGACTTAGCCATGCATATACCTGCGTCTTAATGAGTTCAGCGACGCGTCTGTTTCGTATCGCATAATGAAAGCTCTCATTTTTCTGCCCGTAATAATCTTGTAGCATTGTTAATATTGTCTCGTGTCGATAGCTGTATCTCCCTCAGAAAAGACCATGGCAGTAGACGAGCTGACAAGCCAGCTCAGGGCTGCAGAGAGGGACATTGATCAAGTCATGCAACATTGTGAGGCTCTAAACGTTGGGCAAATAGAATACGTCTGGGCCAAACTATTTCAACGTCTTGACCCACAATCAGCTAGAAAGTATATTTTGTGATATCCTACACATGAGCAAAGACGCTTATGCGCAGTCGAAATGTACACGCTGTTAAAAAAAAGGAAAATAATAAATCCCAGGTAGAAAGCACTTGCAGTATATATCGAGCGACGACGAAACTGTGTGGCTCCATGGAGGTCAGTCAAACCGATCTTCATCGCTTTCATCTGCGGTATATTCAGCAAGTCCAGGGGTGATGGATGGTGAAAGCCCAGAGCAAAACTCCCATGATCATGGGAGTATCTTTTTTTTTTCTCTTTATTAATCACGTGTAGACATCCTTTGCCCAATCGACGCCGATCATACAATCCTTGCCAATGACTCGACCATGGCTTTCTAACGCCCGTTGCGCTGATTCGCTCGATGCATATCGGAACGTCATCCAGTTGCTGGCAGACTGGAAACGCTCTTCGATCTTTCCAAATTGCCCAAAGTGCTCGATTACCGCCGCTTTCATCTCTGGAGGAAATCCAAATACTCGGATTACCGTCTTTTTTGCGTCTTGCTTATTATCTTCGCTACTGCAAGCGCATAGCGTTAATTCGACATGCGGGATTCTCCAGCAAAAATGATAAACTCACCTAGTCTTTTTCGGTGCAAAAAGATTGCTGGAACCCTGTGTATGTGTCGCCGATGAGGCCCATGCATCTGATACAAGGATCATTATTAGCCCGATAATTATATCCTTCTTATCGATATGCCGTCGTACCTCCTCGTAAAGTATCTCGATCCGAGGAATATTTGTGCGGGTTTACACCGATATCCCAGATAGATACTACTGGTGGTGCATCACTCTCTTCTCCTGCAGAAACTGCCGCACGACTGTTGCTACTGGCAAAACCGCCTTCACTAGGCCTTCCAAAAACGCCATCGTTATTTCCCATCGGCATTGGCGTTGGTTTATACATTGTCCGCCGTCTGCTTGTTTTGATTAGTGTGATGGTGATACCCAAGATATTCATGTCTACCAACTCTATTTCACTGCGATCTTGGAAGGGAGCTGCTCGCTTTGTACCTGTTGCTTTACTTGACGTCTAGATAAAAAGGATAAGCAATGAGCCTCATGCAATGATCACCATATGCAAAGAAAAAAGAAAGAAAGTTACCGGCGTTGTTGTTGCAGTTAGGAATCCAGGAAGCGTGGACCGCCTGTCCTTCAATAGTAGCGAAGATTCAGGTGGTTCCTCTTCCACGACCTTTGGTTTAGACGTTTCTCCAGCCTGCCAAAACAAGCTTGCCGGCAGAGTAGTGCGAATGACCTTGTCTGGTTTTACAATAAAATGGGGTACATTGGTATCCGGGAAACTAGTCTTGAGACTTAACAGGGAATCCTGCTGCTGCTGCTGCTGTTGTTGTTGTTGTTGCTGCTGAGTAGATAATGAGGAAAACAAAGAGGTCCCTTGCTGACCGCTGGTTCCACCAAACAATCCTCCAGAGCTCTGTTGTCCAGTCGAACCAAAGCCCCATTGTTTCTGGTTACTACCGGTCGTGGAAGATCCAAATAGCCCTGAACCGCCACTTGTACCCGTAGTAGTAGTTGGCTTAGTCCCGAAGCCTCCAAAACCAGTAGTAGACGTTTGTTGCTGAGATTGACCAAATCCTCCAAACTGAGAAGTGCCAGTACCGGTATTTGTACCGAATCCTCCGAAACTTGTCGATGTTGAAGAAGGCTGTTGTTGTTGTTGTTGTTGTCCAAATCCACCAGGTTGCGAGGTGCTTGTACCGAATCCTCCAAATCCAGAGGTGCTACTTCCAAATCCAGACTGTGCCGTCGATTGTTGATTTCCAGCACTCGATCCGAAAAGGGACGATGTCTGACCACTTGTGCTTCCAAAAGTTCCAGTACTGCCAAATCCTGTGCCGGTCCCACTGCTACTGCTACTGCCAAACAGACCGGACTGTTGTTGCTGTGTTCCTGTTGCGGGTGCAAAGAGTGACGTGTTGCTTCGCTGATGACCTCCTCCTGCTGTTGCAGTGCCTGTACCAAACCCTGTACACGATGATCCAAAAGGTTGTGAACCCGATCCAAAACTGCTGGACGGTTGAGATGTCTGAGTCTGGCCAAACATTGGAGGGCAAAGCGTCCCAAAATGAATAGCAGAATAGGGCGTGGTGCGCGCAAAACAACTCGAATTCCGTCGGAGTTAGATGCGCAAAATGCAAAACGTCTGGGACAGGGAAAAGGCTTTGCAGACGCGTCAAGAAGCGCGTTCGTTGGCGGTGTATCCAAGATATAAATGCACTCAAAACACGCTGATCGAACAGCATGCTGGAGCCCTGTTTCTGTGTAGCCGATCACTGCCACGGAAAATTCACTGACATCCGTTCCCACAGGGACAACAAACAGATCAAACTACAAGGAGGTGTCATGCATTGGCCCTCGAAAACTTTCAGTCCATTATCATATGCTAGATACCTGTAGCAAGAAAACGATGTCTACTGTTCGCTATGGAAAGTGCTGACTATAAGCAGATGCTGTAATTAGCATGAACAGTATGCACTTTATGTTGTATATATTGTTTGTCCGCTTGGGACGCTGTACGTATGGATGTCCTTTTCGCAAGTTGACCGATCGCAGTTACTTATTACACGTTCTATCAAGGATATTCTTCCCCCCTTGGAAGTTTAAATATAAACCTTCGATGGATCTCCCCCCGGTTAGTCAACGCCTTTGAAATCGAAACAATCCCGAATGAAGAGTGATGCGCATGTGATTCATTTTGAGTTTGAATTTGTCTTTTTTTGGAAGAGCTTCGGATTGTTCTCTTCGTCCTCGACAGCTCCAGCTCCGCTCATCTTTCCAGCATTACAATGGGTCAAGACAAGCAGCAGAAAACGAACAATGACAGCAACAATGCAGACGACTCGGACGTTCTGATTGACGATTTTGACGAGAAGTTGGCTTTACATGCGGCTGAAAACGATAGCAGTACCGCTGCTCATGCCGCCGACACCACTGTGGAAGAGGAAATGGATGAAAAGGCAGCATTACATCGCGAACATCAAGACGAAATTGATGCCCTCTTTTCCGAGACGCCACCCAATTCCAGGTATGGCGCACTTTGGGTCTGTTGTTAGTAATAGTAGGACGACTTAAAAGACCCAATAAGGCCGCCTGAAGATACCGCGGCCAAGCGCAACGAAGCGGAGCTGCAGCATATCTTTGAACAGTTTGACGGCAAACAAGACGGTACAGAAAACAAGAACGAAGAAGAAGAAAAACCAAAAGGTAAATCGATCGGCTACACTTGATATGCGTGTCATGCTGAACTCTTTTGGCAGATAGCACGGAAAGCCAAGACGGCAGCAGCAGCAGCAGCAAAGGTAGCACCAGCACCAGCCCTCAACATAAGCGAGTGAGCTCTGTTGCAGAGTCAGCAACCTCGAGTGAAGGAGGAAGAGCACGACGTCCTTCGTTGGCCGAAATCCGAAAAAGTGCTGACGAAACCAAAGGTCGAGAGAAGCAAGAGATTCCGTTTGACTTTAACAGATTCGTGGCACAAATGAAACGTCGCAGTGCAGCACCTATAACTCGATATTTCAAGAGGTATAAAAGTGGGAATTAGGCAACAAGGCCAACTTATGTTCTAATAAGGTGGGGCGGGACGCAAGCTTTTTACAGGCTTTCGATCGACGACCTTGGGCCGTCAACGAACAAATAAAGATCATCCAGGATTTTCTAGACGTGGGTAAAAACGCCTTGCACAACCGTACTTGGATGTTATTGACGCGAAAGGACAGTTCATTTATGTCAAGATGCGCGAATGCGAAGTATGGCGCGACGTATCAGAACAAGAATTCGAAAATGCCAAAGAAGGAATGGAAAAACTGGTGATGAATCGATTATATCATGCGTAAGTTGCCCGGTTTATTCGCAAGGAAGGATCGAATATTAAAGAGTCGGAAATACCCCAGCACCTTCTCGCCGAGTACCACAGATGACAAAGAAAGAGATGAAATACTGCATCAAAAGATTAGTATTTTCCGATGGATTCGCGAAGAACATCTCGATATACCAAAAACCCCACACAATGAGACGTTCTTAACCTTTGCCGAGTCAGGTAATTCAAAGTGATAGCGTGGATATGCATCTGCTTGACTGCTGCTTTTAGAGCTATTAAAGATCAACAACTATAAAGCCCCACGTGACAAGCTGATATGTATACTGAATTGTTGTAAAGTCATATTTGGTAATGAATATTGACCCGTATATATAATGTCGAGTAGCTAATGGAGGTTATGTAAATAGGCCTGATTAAACATGTGGAAGGCGAGGCAGGTGCCGACAAGTTCCTCCCAATACTGATATACGTAGTTATTCGGGCAAACCCGCCTCGATTAGTGTCAAATGTTCAGTAAGTATAGTGTATAAACGGAGTGGTTTTCAACGCTAACAAAAGGTTGAAGATACATTTCTCGTTTCCGAAACCCAGAACACCTTCAATCCGAGTCAGGGTATTATCTCACCAATCTGGTAAAGTATACAGGAATATAAAGCGAGAACAATAGTTCTGAAAGCAGACTGTTATTAGATGGGGTCCATTACGTTTATTGAAACGATGGATGCCAGTTCATTGTCCATAACAAAGGAAGAATTCGACGCGTGAGTTCTCTTCTATTACGGAGTGGGCTATAAAGCAAACTAACAAGCGATATAGCAACATTGAACGAACAATGAGTGAACTGGAACAAGAGCGGCCATCTGTCACTCAGGACAAACAAAAGATTAATTACGATAACGCGATTCATCCCTCCAGGTCACCGAGAGTGCAAGCGCAGCCACTTATTGACCCTGTCAAGGCGACTGCATTGCTCGAAAAAGGGAGCAGCTTTGCACAAAAGACGATGCAGAAACCGCTAAACTTTGTTGGCAAGATATTCCAAGGGTTAAATGAAGGGTCACCGGACAATGATGAAAGCAGTTCCCAAAGATACCATCAGCAGCAGCAGCAAGGCGAAGATCCGCGCTCACAATACGGGTCTCCGGAACCACGATATGGTTACCATCACATGGATTCAAATAACGCACCTCATTTGCCTCCTAGGCCACTCCCTCCTGATCCGCGCGTACTAGAAGCTCAGCGCGCCTTTGACGTCAACTTGCAGAACATTATTTCCATGTTTCCTAACGTCGAACCGAACGTGTGCTTTATGATTTTACAAGCCAACGAAGGCCATGTGTCTCAGACCATCGACACGTGCGTAACTGGGGATGGTTGTGTTTCTAACAAGACGAGACTGAAACATGCAGGTTTTTTCTAGGTTACTGGAGATATCAGCTTCCTCTGATGTTGTTCCTGAGCAGCGGACTCGTGAAGAGGAGCCAACAATTTTACGAGAACAAGAGGGAACGGATGAAATTGTAAATTAATAATATTGCTTCTGTAAATAAAAAAAAAAAGAGCGAGCTTTCGTTTCTTTGCATTTGTTCTTAATTGCATTGTGGGGGGAATAACGCAACTCTGGCTTGGCGGCCGGGCAATCCGACAAACTTTCTGGCGCCGCCCCGGCCCCCAAAGTCCAGCTTTTTCTTTCCACCCGTTCTCTCTTTTTTTTCGGCATAACAAGACTTTCATCTAGTCATCTGCACCAACAACCACACATACAATGTCTGGAGCCGAGGGTGAAGTGAACAATGTGGACAAGATTCCCGCCGAGCAAAAGGGTGCATTCCACTCTTTTCTCAAGTCGCTCGCGTCATTTTCAGGCGATTTGTCTTCCTTGACCTGTCCCGCATTTCTGTTAGCCCCTGTTTCACTCATTGAATACTCGTAAGTATCTCCGTCCTTCAGCCGTATATCCAATGGTGTACTGAAAAACTTGCGGGTCTTGCTGTTCAGGGAGTACTGGACTCAGCAGCCGGAGCTCTTCACAGCCATCACCAAGTCGGACGATGAATTGGAACGGATGGTGGCGTTTGTTAAATGGTACATTTCGTCGCTAAATGCGTCTTATTCGAGCCGAGTACCCAAGGGCGAGTGGGAAAAGAAGCCTTACAATCCAGTGTTGGGTGAACAGTACTTTATGACGTGGGGAGACGTGGATGGCTGCGGTGAAACCCATGTTACCTGCGAACAGGTGTCGCACCACCCTCCTATCACGGGATTCTATATCCGCAATGAAAAGGCCGGCATGACGCTGAATGGGCATACTGGGCAAAAGACGCGGTTCTCGGGTACCTCGTTGATCTGCGATCAGGTCGGTCAGAGTCTTGTGACACTGGATCAACGCGATGGTGAATCCTACATGTTTACGAGCCCTTCCCTGACCGTCAATGGGATTTGGTATGCCGGTACGTTCGTTTTTCACTTGATCTGATGTGACTTGCATTATTCATATCTGGATGACAGCGCCGTACATTGAACTGACGGGCCACTCGTATATCCAAGCATCAACGGGCTATTACGCAACGATCGAGTACTCGTCGCGTGGATGGATTTCCGGTGAAAAGAACCATTTCAAGTGTTACATTCGGAAAAATGCAGGCAACCCAAAGGAATATGCATACAAGATCGAGGGCCAATGGAGCAACAAGTCTACGATTACCCAGTACGGCTCAAAGACATCCAGCCCATTCCTGGACGTCACTGAATGCAAGCCAGCACCGATGTACGTCAAAGACATTGAGGAGCAAAGCGAAATGGAAAGTCGTCGTATCTGGCAAAAGGTGTCGGAAGCTATCCGCGCAGGAGATACCCAAACCGCAGGTATCGAGAAGAGTAAGATCGAGAACAAGCAGCGCGCAGAGCGTAAAGAACGTGAAGAGAGCGGCGTCCAATGGGAACCAGAGTACTTTACCTGGAAAGAAAACGAGCCAACCATCTTTTCGCTTCAGCGTATGCTCTCTGCTGCACTCAAGAACAAGTACGATCCGCCAAATGCCGGAAACTGGGTCTATAAGCGGGCTTAATGACGAAGAAAGAGAAAGAGTAAAGAAAGAGGGGAGTCTGCTGCAAGGACATATATCGTTTCCAAAGCTATACCATTTTCATTAGACTCGGATCTTTGTTTCCTTCTTCTTCTTTCGTTCTGTACATATACACACGTTTTTTTTTCCTTTCATTTTGTTTGATTCTTTTCCTACCTGACAAGAAGAACAATAACATCAGTGAAAGAAAGCCAGTCAGAACTGCCGTAATTTTTCTTTTTTCCCTTGCATTGACAAGGGGGGCTTTACTGCTTCTTCTTTCCCTCTTTTGTAAAAATATGACCGAAGTGCCTACAGAGAAAGATAAAGAAGATGCTTTGCAGGAGCTTGTCGCTCAGTTTGAGCTCCCACCGAGCAAGCTAAAGGAAATTGCGCACCATCTTCGTAAAGAAATGGATCTAGGTTTAAAAACAGATGATGCCAACGTACCGATGCTACCTTCATGGATTATGCGGCACCCGACGGGCCAAGAAACAGGCGAATACATTGGCCTTGAATTGAGCGGTAATATATATCTCTAACGAAGCTATCCATCTTATTAACAGTCCATGATGAAAGGCGCATCGGTTCGAATCTATCTCGTTCAGCTCCATGGACAAGGCCGGATCACAACACGACAACAAAAATATCCCGTTCACGACGACCTCAAGAAAGGCTCGATCAATGCGCTGGTGGACTATCTGGCCATGGCAGTGGATTCCTTTCTGATCTTTGTGGGCAAACACAATGTGCAGGACGAACCATTGGCGCTAGGCTTTGTGATCTCGTTTCCTCTCTATCACGTCGCATTGAATAAGGCATCCGTCATGCAGTGGACCAAGGATTTCCAGATTACGGGAGCAGACAAGAAGAATATCGTGGAGCTGCTCCAGACAGCCTTAAGGCGTCGACATGTACCGGTCATTGTAGAAGCGGCCTGCAATGGATGTGGTGAGTTGTAACGACAACGAATCAAGTGATCTAGCTGATAACTCGAGCACAGTGGGATGTCTGTTGGCGCACGGCTATCGTAGCTTGGACACTCTGTTATCCTGTACCGTGAGCACTGGCACCAATGCCGGCAAGTTTTGACCCTCTCCTTCGTCCTTTCATTCAAACCAGATCTAACAGACAAGTCTTGTAGCGTACTGGGAAAAGCTCCCACTGATCGAAAAATGCGGTCGGCCGGGTAGTAATCATCATCCAGTCAACAAGGCAGCAGCAGCCAAGGACGACGACCATGCACCAGAAATGATTATCAATACGGAATGGGGTTGTTTTGGCGACAACAACCCAGAATACCTCCCTCGCACATTCTATGACAATCGGCTCAACCGGGAATCGGTTAATCCAGGCGTCCATCGCTTTGAAAAGATGGTCTCTGGCCTCTATCTCGGCGAGATTGCCCGGAACATTATGCTGGACTTTGCCGATCGTCGTCTCTTGTTCGATTTGCAGTACAGCCGTGATTTAAGCTCACCGTACAGCTTCGAGGCACCGTACATGAGTGCGATCGAATCCGACGAATCGATTGAGCTGGATGACACGAGGCATATTTTGGAGCACGTCATGAACTTGCCTTCGACTACACTACAGGACCGCAGGATCGTCAAGCGGATCTGTGAGCTTGTGGGCCAGCGCGCGGCTCGCCTGGTTGCGGCTGCCATTAGCGCTGTGATTGAAAAGCGCAAGGCCCTCGAAGCAGGGTTAACCGTGAGTACGTATCCCAGCAGCAGCATCTGCTAGAAAACAAAAGCCTGATCTCACAGGTTTGTTATCATAGGTGTGGAAGGCAATGTCTATGAGCATTATCCAAATTTTCCCAACCGCGTCAATGAGGCGCTACGGGATTTGTACGGTCCCGACGTCGACCGGATCAACATCGGGGCAAGTGTTGGGAGCAGCGGGGGTGACCCGAAATAGGGCATTGGACTTACTGCTTTTTAGATCACCAAGGACGGGAACGGAATTGGAGGTGCATTAGCTGCGATGATTGCGCGTGATATTCGAAGAACAAGAGCCAAAAGCAGATAACAAAGTCTTTTATTCCGAATATTGCCATACAAATTATTGGAAGATCTGCATAGAAAGTGTCATATAAAAAATGTCATAAACAAATCTGAAGAGATGCATAAGGTCGGGGTGGGGGCATAGGTCGTAGGCAAAGTTAGATGATGATAAATAGGTCCAAGAGTCTGAAACCATATTCTTCAAGCAATATCACGCCTGATCAGGATTCGAGTTCCATTACGGAGCATAAAGGTCAGACTGGCTGGATAAACGTAAGCCATGCACCGCAGACATGGGATGTATAAGCTGGCATCACGGTTTGATAGCCATAGCTGTTCGATCGCGTCGTTGGATTGAGGATCAAATGGTACCCATGTATGGCCGGCCTGGTACTTCCACTGATACGACATTGGCTGTGGGTTAAAAGCCTGCTGTGGTTTCATTGTTACTGAGTCCTTATATATATATATACACCAGAAGGTCTGGATTCTAAGCAGCAGAACATAACGCGGCGCGTTCTGCTGCGGCTATTCTCTGCGCAGCACGTACTATATGCTCAGAGAATATGCGTGATACGCCACTGCGTGTATGTGGCCACAGCGGCCATTGGATCCAAGCTAAGCAAGAAGGAATGTCCAAGTCTGTACATAGTCTTTGGAGATCTCCAATCAAAAAACGCAGTGATACTTGCCACCATTGCCGCATGTGGCGCAGACTAAGCGTAAATGCAAAGTTGAGCTTGGCGCACTGACGGAAGGCACATATGAGATATGTCATGGTTGTAGAGCGAAAAAGTGACAGGGAAGCGGGTGCTCACTTTCCAATTGAGGAGATATGGGTCGTAATAAGGGATACCGAGTTTATTAGCGTATATCTATACAGTACAACTTGTGATTTAGACAGAGCAAACGCCCGGCGTTTGTCTGACATGTAAGGACGGATAGATCCAGGAGCTGATATTGATGTAAACCGTATAAATCATGATTGCAAAACCCCACAGGATGAGACTGATGTCACCGACACGCTTCCACTTGCTCTCTGTCACTTTGCAATGAAACATGCCGGGAAAGACGAAGCAAAGAGGCATGCACGCCAAGGATCCCACCAGGGCAACGAATTTGTCGAGACCATCGTGTCCCACGCCGAAGCTCACGACCGCACACACGACAGCCAGCAACGACCGGACGAGACTTTTGATGAGCATCCATTGAGTGCCTGGACGAAACCGGTTCCCGCCAAACACGCGTTCCTCGACAATCTCGAGAGCTGGATAGAGCATGAAGGGCGCAGTCAAAATGATGGCAACCGAGTAAATGAGCCGAACGGCTGTCGAGAGCGGCACATGAGGCAGGTTGGCGACAACGCTAGCAAAAGTCTGGTCACCAAAGGCAACATAACCCATCGCGCCAATAAGGACAAAGATAACGGTCACTATGGTCATTGCAACGTTCATCACTGTGGGGAATCTGCTGGGGTTTGCCATGCCTTCCACAATGGGTATCACTACGTATCCCCGTTAATGACGCGCGTTGTAAAGAGAGAGACAGTGACCAGATACACTTACCCATGCCAATGCCCTCATACGAAAAGACAGCCGTGCCAATCATAAGTGCAAAGTCGTTGACGTTAATCGTCTTGATGTTCGGACCAGGACCGTAGGCCGCGATCTGGCTCGAAGTAAAGTACAAAATACAGATCAAGCCGAACAGGATAAGGACGTCGGCCATCACGACAATGATCGAGAAGCGATCGATACAGCGGACCCAGGTGATAGGGACGATCATCAAGAGCACGATCCAGATGTAATACTTGCTGTCAATCGGGGACGTGCAGTTGGATAACGAATCGATGGCGAGTCCAATGTTTTGAGAGATAAAGATCAGATAGGCAGAGACGAATCCCATCTGCGAGATGCAGAGGAAAGCCTGGATAATGTACCGTAGCCAAGGACCGTACAGTGCCTGACCCATGTAGCCGTAGTCTACGCTTTCGTGCTCCGTAATGACGTTCTTCTGCAGGTGCTGGTTGAGCACGTGTTGTTGCGATGAAATCAGTATTTGAAAGGCGACCAAACATATCAAGGCGATGACGACCATAAGGATGATTGAAAAGACAAGACCACCGGAGGCAAAACTATACATCGAACAAGAAGAATGAATTGCTCCTATCGAAGGAACAAGGCGAGGGCAATGAAGGGGAAGAATATCTTACGCTCCAGGCAAGAAAGTAACGCCGGTACCAACAAACGCTTTCAATAACATGAAGAGTGCCTTTCCTGGTGATGTTCGCTTCTTGTGTTGTTCGATGCTGCTGGCCTGACCTGTTTCGTTTGTCTCGAGTTTAGTCCCCGGTAGCGAGTTCTCTTTCGCGCTATTGCTAGATGGTGATGATCCGGTACGTCCGTGATTGATATTCTGGGCGTATTTGAAGCTAGCCATCGTGTTGAATAGAAAGAGAAAAGATGGAGGTACGATGATAAGGGGGGCAACGAGTTTATATAGCATCTGTCGACACACGCGGAAAGTTGTTGAAAAGAACTACGAGCCCACTTTTTTTTAAACATCTAAGCCTTTTTTCCTGGTATGCTGTAAATCGTTTCCATTACGACTTTGCAGAACAAGATCCCCGCTAATGATTGTTTGTTCTTTTCATGTGTGTACAATACAAGCAGAATTTATGCAGTCTGCGTATACTAACCAAACGCCGTTCTTTTCCCCCCTTCACGGTTTCTGCGCCTCATGTGGGTCTTCGGCCACTTCGAATTGGTGGGAGCAAAATTCTCCTTAACGCTCTGTAGATGTCGTCCTGCTCCCTCTCTCAGCTAGACTTCTGCGCTCATGACCCGTTTAAACTTCAATAAAGCCCTCTGTCAATTTATTGGCGAGCGCATTTTCTATGAACTTTTCAGTATATCAGGTGATCGATGAACGTCCTTAAGCCTACCAAGCTGACTGAATATCCAATATATTCACGGTGTCCAACAATATAAGCTACAACGTTCTATCATAGGGCTGGTGTCTTTCCTTTAACCAAGACCTGTTCTTAGCAGGTCACTTTAGAATTGCTTTTACTTTATTCAACATCTCAACAATGGTGTAATTAGATATACCTACAGTATAAATATATTGTTGGTCCTCGTAATTTCGATCGACGTAAGATGAGATTCAAAGACGTGTTCTCAGTCAACGATGGGTTCATGCTTGTTTAATGGACAAACATTTCGATGTATCCACAATCCGTTCCTACCAATCATGGAATGGCTGTCATCGCAAAATCAGTAATCGTTCAACTATGCATAGCGCCTCATCACGAAATAGTAACGTAATGACAACGTTCTCGTGCCACCACAACAATAGAAAGGATGCGTCGAAAGAACCGTAAGCCCGGATTAATAGGAATCCTTTCACCTCTTTTCGGTCCACAAGTAATTCTCTATCGATACCTCACCACGCGAATCGCAGAAACCCTGTGTCTCAAATTCTGTCAATCATTTGCACGTGAAAATTGGAATCATCCGAAAATTTACGTATCAGCTCTCTTTATCGGCGTCTTTCTCTCGGTTGGAATCCGATTTCTTTCCCTCTCTTTGCTACGAGCTTTTCTTCTTATTGTATAATGAACCAGACCACAACAAAAGAGCAACAACCACGACTACGGGCACGTGCCAGTTCTTCTCGGTCGACATCACCTGTTCGCCCAGCGCCTTACAAGCGTAATACAAGTGGCCCACATCCGCCAGCCAGTAGTAGTAGTGCATGGCAACAGCTGATGGTACACGCCGGATCAGCAGCCGGTACCACTGCGGCTGTTGTGAGTGCAGAATCCATGAAATGCCTAAAATACTGCCTAAGCTGGTTGCAATACGCTATTCAGCATATCGAGCATCAAATGACACTCTTACGCAATTTCCTTGTCTCTTTGGCAACAACGTCATCGAATACAGCGTTAACGGCAACAAGAAATCAGGATACTTCGCAATCGATCCTATCCACGATCAAGAAGGATATGGTGGACACGTTGCGCAAAGTGGTAGACGTGATCAGTCGATATGCTGGCGCTTGCCTTCCTCAAAGTGCCAAGGCCGCTGTCAGAAATTGCATCCTGAATTTACCGAATCGTTGGGTATAACCTGCTTAGCAAAAAAAAGAAGAAACATTCTTGATTTAACATGATGGATTAGGCCACTGTGAGCGATATTCGGTCCACAGCCACGTCTCCAGCCAATTCACCCATGCTTAGACCTGCTGGACAAGGCATGCAAACACCAGCAGCCAGGAACGGACAAGAAGAGAAAGCTATTCGACTATTGGCGTTCGGTCAAGAATCGGTGGACATGCTCCAGTCTGTTTCGACCGTCTTTTCGGATACGGTTGATCGCGCCGAGATATGGTTAGAACGTTTACGCAGTGTTCGCGGTGGCAATAACACTGAACGTCCTGAAGAAATCACCCATCGTTGTCTTGAAGAAAGTGTCCAATTGCCACCCATCCGAAATTTAAATTCCCAACACCAGTCTGATCCTGAACGCAAGAACAACGCCATGCCATTAGATCATTGAAGACCCTCCTCTGACAACCCGCCCTCTCCTGTCAATCATACCCACTTTGCAACTAAAAACTGCATTTCATTTGATTACTTTACAGCAAATTCACAGTTTTCGGCGGCTTCTCTAGCTCCATCATGAACGCCTTGACGGATCCTAAAGATTATTGTTGGCGGATACCTTGAAAAAATGGTTAGCGGCTTCTCTGGATTCTGGTTCGCCGATGCTTTTCTTTGGAAAACCCGTGGCGCATGCATCAGGCTGAATATGAAGCAACCTGGGAAAAAGCAGATAATCTGGCGTAAGCACAAGAGATAGTCAAGGAGTCCCATGGCCAGCTAAGATTACCATAGAATGGCATCTCTTTTCATTGCGTACCTATCTTTGCGCGGAAAGAGAGTGAAACGGGAAAGCTCAAAACTACTACATAAGTATATTGCGGTCAAGTTGGATAAAGTAACTTTTGTCCCAAAATCCTGTGAAGCACGTAAGGTCTCTCGTTGCACATATTTATTTAAAGTATAAGTTAAGGGTATTATTGTTAGCCTTGGTAATGGCTTTTGCAACGTGTTGCGAGGATAATCGAACAAGTCAGTCCTGTATTTGTTGCTGAAAAGCTGAAGGGTGATTGCTTTGTCTTGTGATCTCCTTAGTTCGTCGTCCATGACACAAAGTGTCTCCAAAGGCTTCACTAAACTGGATGTTCTTGACGGGAGCGCTTGCCTTTTCAAACATGGTAGGGATATCATCATCGGTTATGTAAAAATCGTATACAGGAGGGACTGCCGACAGGTGTCACTGGTACATAAACCTCGTATTGCTTGTCGTTCAGTATTCCTGCCACTGAATGGTTCATTGCTGAGCCCCAAGAAACCCGCCCTCTGCTTTGTGCCACGCTCGCCAGCAAAGCCCGCTATTGCCAAGGTTTCAAAGACGCCCCACCGAACTACTAGATTGAAATATTTTCTTTTAGGCGACTGCCCTTTCGATAGCATCATCCCGGTCGGTTTGGCCATCATGGTATCTTTGTCCTGGCGCTGTGAACAATCATCGAATTGATCGCCGTTTACAGAAATATCCAGGTGTGTAATGAAGTAGGTCACGCCAACACACATTCTACAAAGCGTTTCGCCGCCAGACGCATGACAGATTTATCGATCAACTCGGACGAGTGGTTGCCTGGGACACCAGCAAAACAATGGTCTGGATGTGCTTCATGTTTAGATGTTGGTAAGCCGCGCGTTGCACCGGCATATCATGAAGATCTATTATCAACTTGCACGCGCTGGCGGCAGGTAATGATCGCGGGCTGTGGCTGACACCGGGGTGTCAAAGTAGGCAAGGCAGCTGGGAGCTCGACTCCATGAACAGCGAGTACAGTCTCTTGCATATCAGAGCATATTCCAACTTGTCTTCCCGTCAGTCAAGGAGAACGTAAATATTGATGTATAGCTCGTCGATAAGCACCATTTCGTCAGCTTTGGGCATACAACTCGAACTTTTCTTAATAGATATCCGCCACTGGTTCTTAGAGAAGCAGCCAAAAATTGTGAATGTGCTGTATTCGTCATTGTCTATCATTATAAAAGAAAGAAGGTCTAATTTGTGGAATCTATGTCGATCAAAAAGATATTACTACTAAATGTAAGGGGGGAACCGTCTTTGTGGCATTGAGTGGCCTCTTCATACGTTAAAATGTCTGGGGCGATACGCGTTAGTCGGACATGTAGAAACATCAATAAGATGAAGGCTTACCGTAGAGTTATGGGTGTTATTGCTGGTAGGCACTTGCCCGAAAGGGTTGTTAAGGGTACGATTGCCAGGCACTTGCGCAATTGCCGAAGAATTGAGGGTTTCATTTACAGGCACTCCGATTACAGTGGGGGGAAGGGTACGATTGCTGGGCGCTTGTTCAGTTACGGTAGAATTAGCGGTATGATTGCCATGCACCTTGCCAGCACCAATCATATGCATGGTATACTGAAGGTCAGTTGAGTATGGTTTGCCATCAGCGTAATACACTTGAATTTCGGGCTTCACATTGGATCCATGGACGACGACATAGCCACCACAGGGTGCGTTGAACTCAATGGGATTCTGCCAGGTATTTCCCCATCCAGTGTATTTCATCACCTGAGTAAGCACACGCGAGTAAGGTACAGCAAGCATATTGAACAAATGAACACATTTTTACATTGAACTTGACGACTCCGTCTTTACTCGTAGAGTCGCAACAATCGCTGGAGGTATAAGGGCAGCATTCCTTGTTGGAAGGCCCGATGTATTTGTGAAAGCGGCTAATAGGTAAAATCAGCGCACAAGCAGGCTCGATTGCTTGCCTTTTCGCATGATCTACTTACCGAAGATCGGGGCAGCCATAGCCTTCTATTTGACTGACGGCAATATTAACGTCTGGCGCCTGATTGTAGACACAATAGCCTTGAACGGATGCGATCAAGAAGAAGACGGTAAGAGCGCGAATAAAGGACATTGTTTGAGTCGTAGTCACTATTGCTTCTGAAGCACCGAGACTTGCTGCTTACAGTTCGTGCTTTTATATCTTGTGCAAGATTTTGTTCCAAAAGGCATGCTTTATTAACAGGACCTTTCATTTTGCACGAAGAAAGCGGGGACTTTGCGTTACTTGCCATTGTTTTGCTCTTATCGCACCAAAATGAACTATGGTCTTTATTTAGCAGCAAGCAATGCCAGACAACGCATAATAGACGTTTCAAATATGTAGTAGTACCGATAGCATCGGGAACACCAAGGCCTGTTGCTCACAGTCCATACTTTTATGTTCTTTGCAAGGTTTTGTTCACTCGAAAAGGTAAACAGGATCTTTGATTTTGCACGTAAAAGTGGGATACATGCATTGCTCGTCATTGTTTTACTCTTGCTGCATATCAGGGGAACTGTGTGCCTTTGTTTATCAGCAACGCCAGACAACGCACAAGAGATATGTACCAAACAAACTTTTCCCGAAGAAGATGCAGTTCTTGACGTGTAAAATGCCGCCAATGACTAAAAACAAAGAATACAATCAATCATCGGCCACCCACTGGTGCTGGTAGTTCCTTCTTTTTTCATAATGAGACCCGTAGTCTCGTTCACTCATTACAGAGGAATCACCGGATGGATGCAAACGGTGACGAGAAACCAAGTCCAAGTTTTCCTCTTTGTCTGTCCGTCGGTACGGTTATCTTCGGCTAACCATTCGATTGCCGTCCTGCGAATTATAAACATTTTTCAAGAATGGTAGCATAGCGCCCAGCTGCAACCACTTTGTGGCAGTTTACGCATCCATATGACGGAAGATTATTGGATGCGTAGCAGTTGCCAAAGATGTCAATGCCCGGCCGTGTTAGTAAGAATATTGGAACAGAAAATGAATTGTGTTTTCTCTATTCATTATACAGCTGCAAAATATGTTTGCACGAGCGATGCCATATGCCCGACGTCTTTTTCTGGTAACAAATAAAGCCATAGCGCACAAGGCACTTTTTCCTTGGCGCGTTATTACCGCGTCTGACATTCGTATTTGGCATACGCTGTTATCTTGCTTTGTGTCCGATCTCTTTTTCCCTTGCTATCAGCTCTTCTTCTTACTGTATATTGAAGCTGACTATGACGGTGGAAGAGCAGTATATGGCACAACCTCGACTACCGATGCGTACCTGTTCTTTTCGATCGACGTCACCTGTTCGTCCATCGCCTTACAAACGTTACTAAGAGTGGATCACCTCTGCCAGCATGGCAACGCAGAACGGGAGAGAAAATACTGTATTTAAAACGTGTATTATGCGTTGTCTGGAATTGCGTGCTGCTAAATAAAACCACAGTCCATTTTGATGCGATAAGAGCAAAGCAATGGCAAGTAACGCAAACTCCCACTTCTTCGTGCAAAGGAAAGATCCTGTTGAGAAAGGATGCCTTTTGGAACAAAATCTTGCAGAAGATATAAAAATACGAACTGTGAGCAGCAAGTCCCAGTGCTTTAGAATCACTATTCGCATTATCACCATCTTTTTCTTTCTTTATTGTATCCGTTCAAGGCTATTGTATCTACA
>JSYX01000658.1:0-18721 GCA_000787465.1 Thermomucor indicae-seudaticae | reverse complement strand
AATTACTTTTCGGAAAGAGTGTATGCGCAGTGACACCTTTCGTAATCCAGCTGTGAGTTTCTGCGCAACGTTCACGACGCAATTTACGGCATACAGTTGACAGGATCGAGAAAGCCCGGAACCGGAACCGATCGGCCGTCATCCGTAGAAAAGAAGCGACAAGCAGTTCGCAGTCCAAGGAACTTAGTGGATGACCACCCAGTTTCTTTCTGCTCGCGACAATCGCGCGGAATGTTGAGCGGGAGTCGATGAAATACCATTTAAAACTTGCAAGGGAACATTAGTGCTCGGTACCTTCTGGATAAACGTCCACTCCCTTGGCTATTATTCGCGTTGGCAGCCCTCTTTCGACGCGCAGCCACGCCAGAAGCGTTTGGACTGGTCCTGCAATCACGTCGATTGGGACTATGATCCATGAGCCAAAGGCATTACTTCTTCGCGGCTTGCGTGTTCTTTCTAGCAACTCCTGAGCGTTCCTTCCGAGTACTTCCGTTGCTACCTTCAAATCTGACGCTTGATATAATATTATAAGGGCTTTCTCGGACAACTTCCAGCGTGGCAAAGAAGATTGACGTTGCCGACTGTCAGTTGTCCAAGCCCAGTGTCTGAACGATTAAGTCGCGGACAGTTCCTGTTTTACATGCCGTTACTACCAAGCTACACCAGTATACCCTCTGACAAATACTTGCGGACAAGCGACAATATCATCATACATTTGCCCGTCAATAAGAGCTTTCGGGTATTTCTTAGAGTTTAAGCTGCTAAAGTATCTCTGGACTGTATTGTCAAAGGCTACAACATGGTGCAGGATTCGAAGTATCGAACTGTGCTTGCATGCTGACGTATGAACGAAGAAGCTTTCGAACATAAACGGCAGAATTTTTTCGAGCTTATTGGGAAGCTTCTGAATTCGGGGCAGAAGCCTCTCCCCGACGTTGTGGTGGCTATATCAGATGGCGATAACATGGGCAACAAATACTCCTTTTTATTCGGTCCAAATGTGGGTTTTCTATTGACGAAAATCATGGTTTATGCTTGGCCGTCGCTTATAACACCGAGAAGAATAACGCACATTATAAGGAAAAACGTCAGTAGTGGAGAAGGTAAAATAAGGGGTTCTAGGAAAAGGGTAGTGAAACGTAGGAAGGGCGCTAAACGGGTTACTGCGCACTTTATTCATGCTATGAAAGGGGGCTGTACAACCTGAAAACAATCATGCTCGAGCAATGCTCAAAAGGGATCAGCGGCGTTTTGTCTCTCCGCTTTTTTGTTTCTCGCCTCCCCACTCTCCACATGGATCAGGCAACAAGGCAGCAATCTTCGTTTGTCTACAATGTCCCCGCCCATGACTTGCTTTCCATTGAACTTAAAGATCCCGAGCGTACCTACTTTCCGGGCGATCGAATATCAGGTATAAAAAGACACGCTTGCTGACCACCGACCGTGTTTTTAACCACCAAGGGTAGGCACTGTTCATGTCGGCTTAAAATTCATGACGCTAGGCCATTCGTCTTCTCGAGTCGCCGTGCATTTAGCCTGTAAAGTCCGGTTAGCAAAGGCATCTTTCCCGCTCTTCAAGATACCTCTTGAACCTGTCCCGTTATCGCGCGGTTGTCGAGTGCCTTTCCATATCACCGTACCCGACAATATCCCATCTACGATCGATCACGAGGTATTAGTGTACTTGTCCAAGTTAACAACCATAGAATACCGAGTATTATTCGTGTAGCACGTCCCGGGGAAACTTGTATACAAAATTCAGGCAATTCACGAGATCCAAGACCTGCCCAGCTGCGTCTGGCCCAAGGCATCCGTCCCAGTAAAGATCCATGAACGAATATCGACAATGGAAGAAAAGTACAACCAAGGTCTTACAAGCGAAGGCCAACGCTCCTTCAGTATCCGCCACGATATCGTCCTTAAGCACTGTACGCTCCGTAAAGGACAGATCGAGACCGCATCGGCTTGGGTGCATATACCCAGGTCTTGCTATTTACCAGGTAAAAAAGAAAATGATTAACAATAGCGCGAAAGGATGATTGAAAAACCTAAATGTATCCAGACGACGTTATTCCGTTTACGCTAAACGTAAAGCACTTTGTGCCAAGTCGACAAAATGATGGTATCACCGCGTATCTGGAACGCATCACCACACAGAGAGTGACAACAGCAGACAGTGGACACCACCAGGGTCACGCCATTGACACCCAGTCAATAGCACAGATCACGCTGCCTCTTTCATGCGACGGCGACGAATTTACGAGTCAATTCACCTGTAACGCGCTTCGGGTGCCCGCAGACACGCCACCCACACTCGACAAAGAACAATATCCGCTTCAAGTCGCTTATCGTATACGCGTCGTTGTCAACCTCGACATCGATGGTCTGCCGTTACGTAAACGAGATCGCATGGCAAACTATGTCGGAAAAGTCAAGATGCGCTTCTCAGAAGACGATAACACTTGTTCATCTTTAAACACAGCAAACGTCGTGCTTGATTTACCCATTCGCGTCGGCACAACTCGTGAAGAATTGTCGCTGCCACCCACACCTCAGCCGTCTTTGCTCGACGCTGGATATGGCTTCTTCAAGCAGGACATACATTCACCTCCCACCGGTCCTCCGCCCGATTACAACTCTATAAAGTACCATTCACAGAACCCTACTATCGTGATGCGACCTCTGTCATGCGAAACACAACGATCTGCCCCCTCGGGTTGTGAACCCAATGCAGATTATTTACTTACCACTTCTCCTTCTCGCTTTTCCGCGCCACCTATGTGGAATGGTGATCAGAAGCCGCCTCTCTTGTATGATATACCGCCAGCACCTGTCTACGATACCCAGTTTAGTCGACCTCCTTCTGCTCCTCAATTGCAAGATATTGATGATCGGCAATCGCTTTTTCACAACCGCTCTTGGTCGGCCTCTTTCCAACCATATCCACCGTATGATACCCCACGGAATTATTCCTTCGCTTCCTTGCCACCCTCTGTCCCACAACGTCAACACTACTAACTAATCGACCGCTCCCACGTATTTCTTGCTGATATTTTCTTTGTGTTTGCAGTACAGAAAAAGACTTGCTAATTTGATTCACAAACGTCTTGGTGTCTCTTTGTATTCGTAAAAATGAGGGGCAAGTTCTGTCAACCAATCGGGTTCAATGACCGTCAAGTCGCGCATATAAGCTTGGTTTGTTTCTACGACTTCATGGAACACCACCCATTGCGGGTTTCGATTAAATAAGACGGATTCGGGATGGATATTGAGAAGAACGTTGTCGCGAATAGTCCGGAACCGACCGCTTCCGTCAGGTTCGGCACGAGCTGCTTGACTGAAATATCCGCTCGTTAAACACTTGCGGATCTGCGCACTAGCTGCTAGACGGCCTTCAGGGGTATCCGGGTGGTGCGCAAGAGCACTGACGATTGGGATGTTGAAACGACGCAAATACCGTGCCAATTGCTGCCGGATGCTAATAGCCCGGGAAAGCGCCTTGAAATTCAGGAATCGGTCGTGGCACCATTTGCCTGACTTGCCCTTTTTTACAAAGGCGGTGTACACATTCAAAAGACTCAAATGGTCTCCCTCTTCCACCCAGAACCTCCGTCGCTCCTCGTTGAGTTGGTCCTTGCTTGCCCTAGGAGGTTGCACGAATACGTTCTGTACGGATAGCATGGCTGCTATAGTAAGGATCTCCTCGCTGCATTTGAATTCTCCTGACGCAAGTAGAATTTTCCCCAACATCGGGTCCACAGGAAATTCTGCAAGCTGCATACCCAGTGGAATCGTAAGGTGCCCCGCGTCATCTATTGCCTTTAGCGAATAAAGTAACTCTAAAGCACGGATCATCAGTTCTGCAGGAGGTGGCGTGAGGAAATCAAAGCGCAAAACGTTGTCAATGCCGAGTGCTTTCAACTGCAGAATAACCGGTGCAAGGTTACTCCTATAATTCAACCACAATTAAAATCTTTGGCCATATGCCTATCCTCATTGCTTCTTTTCTTTTTACCGTTGTATCTCTGGTATGCTTGTATCTCGTAATGTATTGTACGTTTCTTCCGTATATAAGCGAAACGCTTTGCCTGGCCGGACACGCCCTGCTCGTCCGGCCCGTTGTAAGGCTGAAGCTTTTGATATTGGTGTAACTATTAAAGCTTCCATCCCGGTTTTCGGATTATATGCGCGAACCTAATACATATTCTTAATAATCGTAACTCAAGGAACCCGTTGAACATCCTACCTTGACAAAGCCACAGTCGATCACGTAAACAATACCTTCTAAGGTCACCGATGCTTCAGCTATATTAGTCGATACAATTACTTTTCGTGTATAGCGAGGCGTTGGCTGAAATATCCGGAGTTGTTCTTCCACCGTTAGTCCAGCATACAGTGGAAGCGGCATTAAGGCCATACTTCGTTCTGGCAAACTGTCGTTCAAAAGTCATATAAATGTTATCGAATCTGTAATATCGGATGCGAATAAACTTACGTCTTTGATCGGTCATATAATTCGGACACGACAGTGTCGATTTCATCTCTTCCAGTAAGAAATACCAAGATATCACCAGGAGGTTCCTTTGACACGCTCAGGTCAATCAACGGTCCTTAGTTTGTCTTTGTCTCTCTATCTCTCTCTCTCTCTCTAACCTTCGTGTGTATATCAAAAACAGTCTGTATAGTATGTTCGACATAGTCTTGCACAGGCTCATCGACATAGAGTATGTCCACAGGGTACATTCGACCCTCGAGTGATATAATGCAGGCCGTGTCTTTACTTTGATCGGAAGTATGGTTGTGGTTAAAGAACTGAAAGAAGGCTTCGGCGTCCAGAGTAGCCGAAGATATAATCACTCGAAGATCAGGTCGTTTTCTCTGTATCCTGCAAGGCAATTAAGTTTACAGCATCTTTCTAACACACGATGATCATCATCTTACTTCTTGATGACTCCGAGAAGTATGTCGGTGTACAAACTTCGTTCATGAGCCTCGTCGATCATAATGACACTGTATCGACTCAGCAGCGGGTCAATCATTGTTTCCCGGAAAAGCATACCGTCCGTCATGTACTTGATTCTTGTCCGCTGGCTTGTCTGATCGTCAAACCGAATCAAATAGCCCACCTACACAAACCAAAGCATTTTAACTGCATGTCTTTTGCTTAGCCTTGCAATGGATTCATACCTCTGCTCCCAACTTGCAGTTTTTCTCATCCGCTACTCGTTGCGCTACCGATGTCGCTGCTATTCTCCGTGGCTATTGAGATTAATGAATACATTATGCGTGCTGTCTCCACGAGTAGATAAATACTCCTTTTCGATTTTACATACTTGAGTGCACGCCACCTGTTTACCGTTGGCTGTCCAGCCCGCTTCATCCAGATATTGA
The DNA here is from genome assembly GCA_000787465.1 of Thermomucor indicae-seudaticae. Lineage (NCBI taxonomy): Eukaryota > Fungi > Mucoromycota > Mucoromycetes > Mucorales > Lichtheimiaceae > Thermomucor > Thermomucor indicae-seudaticae. Next base: position 13,330 of record JSYX01000658.1, on the reverse strand, counting down.
GGAATTTCTGTCGGTTTAAAGAAACGTTATTCAGAGTATTCTTATGGTCCATGCAATGTTCTTGCTTACGTGTCGTTTTGCCGCATCCTGTCTGGCCGACAACGATTACTGTTTGGTACTTTTCTACTAGATACAAGATCTCGCGCCCTACACCGATCAAAGCGTGCATGATCAGGGTCAACAATATCTGCGCTATATGCTTTTCGTATACATACGTAATTTGAACACTGGTAACCGCTCACGCTGCTGCTTGATTGTCAAGTGTCGGAATTGTTGCTGAGCATACGCAAGAACCGTGCTGTCTGTTTCGTTCTCGGTGTCACGATCCACCGCACTGCCTGTGGCAGATTAGACTCGGAATCTGCGCATGGGCTTTACCAAGTCATTACCAGGCGCGATCGTTCCAGGTTTCCAAAATGCCATTTTTTTACGGTGTTTCTCTTTGGCAAGATATCTCGGCCTTTCCAACAACTTTCATATCGGAGTTCGATGAGGCAGACACCCGAGTAGAAACATGCTTGGAAACAGACTGCTTCATTTTCTGGTCTTATGACGCTTTAACTAGACATTAGCTGGACCAAACGGATAGATCTGCAAAGTCGAATGAGAAGAAAGCAGAACTTTTTAGCTTATGGTCAAGTCAATTGTTGATCCATAAACCAAGATCATCGTTGGAGCCATTTGATTGAAATAGTAGCAAACATTTTTAAGTTCTAAGCAAACAACGGAGCGACGAAATATCCCTTGCTTGCAATCCACTAATGGCATCAACAGTAGCTGCAAAGCAACCACAGTTACTGCCAAAAGAGGTTCTGGCTTTCAAAGGCTTTTCCGTCGGCCATTCAAACGGCCGACTTTTTTCGCTTGTCAATTTTCGGGCGGCCACGCGCTTGCAGTCGCTTAAAACCTTACAACAATGTCAGCTCCAACCAGCATTGACCCCAATTCAGCCGTGTACGCAACAGATGAATACGGCAGACCATTTATTATTGTGCGCGAGGGTCAAAAGAAATCTAGATTAACCGGCATCGAAGCTATTCGCGTAAGTGGCTCACGAAAGTTCGAGGGCATCTGTCAAACGCATCAGCTTTTGCGATCGACAGAGTCATCTGGACTCTTGATGAGCGTAAAAAAGGCTGTGGTTTATCTTTTAAAAAACCACAAGTTTGATGGGGCTAGCCTTCGAAATCCCAGTGTAGAACGCGTAAGATGCTGATGGATCGTTTCGTAGTCTCACATTCTTGCCGCCAAAACGGTGTCCAACATCATCAAAACTTCTCTTGGTCCACGAGGTATGCTTCAGCAAGGCCTATTTCGATGCGATTTTTTTGCATCCTGATATAGTTATTAGGTCTCGACAAGATCCTAATCTCCCCTGACGGCGACATCACTGTGACTAACGATGGTGCTACGATCCTGGAACAAATGCAAGTTGAGCATCAAATTGCCAAGCTGCTTGTACAGCTTTCAAAAAGTCAAGACGATGAAATCGGTGATGGCACAACTGGCGTCGTCGGTAAGCTCTGAATCGGCTCAGGCACAGGCATTAGGCAATCAAATGCTGAATACGTAGTCGACAGTGTTGGCCGGCGCTTTGTTGGAACAATGTGAACAACTTTTGGACCGAGGCATTCATCCTATCCGTATCGCTGACGGTTTCGAACGAGCCTGCAATGTGGCCGTGGAACACCTGGACAAGATTTCTGATACCATTGAATTTAGCAAAGACAATGTCGAGAACTTGAAGAAGACTGCCATGACGAGTTTGGGCAGTAAAATGTAAGTAACCGTTATGTGTGCTCTACGGACGTTCGAGATGCTGAATATAGGAGGTAGCGTGTCCAAGTGTCACGAAAAGTTTGCAAACATTGCAGTGGAAGCGGTGCTGTCCGTGGCAGACTTGGAACGCAAGGATGTCGATTTCGAGCTCATCAAGGTAGATGGTAAAATGGGAGGATCACTGGAAGACACAACGCTGGTGCACGGCGTTGTTGTCGACAAGGATATGTCACATCCCCAGATGCCTCGGGAAGTCCGCGACGCAAAAATTGCCATCTTGACTTGCGCCTTCGAACCCCCACGGCCAAAGACGAAGCATAAGCTTGATATCACGTCTGTTGAAGAATACAAGAAACTACAAGAGTACGAGAAGAACAAATTTGAAGAGATGATCAAGCATGTCAAGGATTCCGGTGCAAACCTTGTTATCTGCCAGTGGGGTTTTGACGATGAAGCAAACCATTTACTGCTGCAAAACAACCTTCCGGCTGTCAGATGGGTCGGTGGTCCAGAAATCGAACTGATCGCCATTGCCACCAATGGTCGTATCGTTCCTCGCTTTGAGGATCTGGCGCCTGAGAAGTTGGGTACGGCTGGTGTGGTGCGTGAGCTTGTTTTTGGTACAACCAAGGACAGGATGCTCGTTATTGAGGAGTGTGCCAACAGCCGGGCAGTTACTGTTTTCGTTAGAGGCGGCAACAAGATGGTAAACATAAGAGACATATTTGCGTTATGGTCCGAGGTTAACGATCGACAATTAGATTATTGACGAGGCTAAGCGGTCACTCCACGATGCCATTTGCGCTGTGCGTAACTTGGTGCGCGATAACCGTGTCGTCTATGGTGGCGGTGCAGCTGAAATTAGCTGCTCGCTCGCCGTTGCAAAAGTGGCGGATGAAGTAAGTAGAAAAAGTGCAATCTCTAGTATAGTTTTCTGTATGTTTACGGGTAATCCAGATCTCTTCGATTGAGCAATATGCCATGAGAGCGTTTGCCGACGCACTGGATGCCACTCCATTGGCACTGGCGGAAAATTCTGGCTTGTCACCGATCGAAACCCTGGCTGAAGTCAAGGCACAACAAGCAACTACCGGTAACCCACGGCTCGGTATCGACTGTCTCAACCAGGGCTCAAATGGTAGGGTCACATTTCTGATATGTTTGTCGTTGGACACAAGTATAACAGCCTTGTTTGGCCATAGACATGAAAGAACTGCACGTTTACGATCCACTGATATCCAAGCGCCAACAATTCCTTCTTGCAACTCAGCTGGTGAAAATGATTTTGAAGATCGACGATGTTATTATTACTGGCGCCGACCAACAACAAGCATAAATCTGACTTTGGCCGCAATAAATAAAAATAATACGCAACAGTTGAAAACAAAAAAGGAGGCCATTGTACATCTTCCTTGCCATGTTCCTGTGTAAAAGGGACGCTTGGACTCTTGAAGGAATGGGAGTCGTCATGCAGGGAGCAAATGGATTGCACAAGAGAGGAAGAAGTTCATGTTCTAGACATGAAGGGATTCCTTCTAGAGCTTTTTATGCTCGCTCCTAGGAGATTTCTCCTGTAATAGAGAGAGTGCTGATGGGTCATAGTGGTTGCGGCAGGGTCCAACATTTCTCCTTGAAAACAACTCTTTTGATCTTTTTATTTGCAGAATTCTATGTTCATCACTTGATTAACTGCAAAGTGCCTGAAGTCTAATATGCATCATATGAAAAAGGCTTATCGATATCTCTATGTCGCAACAGCCTTGACTTTACCATGATTCTCTTGCATTAGATAGAGTATCATTACCTTTTGCCATCTTGTTCTTCCGGACAGATCTGATTGTACTCGTCCGTTTTATCCTCTGTGATGCGGTCACTTGGGAATATCGGTTCATCTAGGAGCATCGCTCAAGTGGGGAAGGCGGAGATCCTTACAGACTATTATGGCGGATCGAGCGGGGAAACCCAACAAGGGGATTCAACAAATTTAGGGGAAGTTGCCGCTCGCTGTTGGCCATGGCCACCACGTTCCCCGTAATATATTGTTATCAAAAGGGAAAGAGAAAGGGTGTGGGCTCAGGGCAAGTAATTGTTGCCGTTTCAATGTTCGAGATGGATTCTTGTCACTATGAAGCAAAAACTCACAGAGAAACCTAGATACCCAATGTCATTGTCCACTGTGGCGCATATTAACCCAAAGGATAGTAATATGTAATACAAAGCCTGCTCCAATATGCACAATGCGTCACACCCAAAGTACGTTTGCTGGAATCGTAAAAGACTGTAGGCGCGGACGATCTGCCTCTGATCGAAATTATCTACAATTGCTAAGCGTTTCCATTGCTTTCTTTTCTTCGCTGACACACTCCTCGTACTGTCGCGACCTTTCCTCGATATCACACTGACGCAATGATTGACGAAATGGAGCTGATTCCTCGACCCTGTTCTCTGCCTTATACTGCATGACCCGGACGAAAGGCGGCTTCTTCGATGGTGGGCCCAATAGAAGGTCTTTTACAATAAGATGCCAAGTGAACACCCTTCAGGACAAATCGCACCCGTACTCCATGTTCCACTGCAGGACCGGTGTCATTTCAATACTGGTTCACGTATTGAAAATGAGGAAACGGGGCAGGCCAATCGCCCAGACGGGCATGGTGACCGTGCGGGAACATGGCACACGCTTTAGGTTCTTGGAAAGCTAAAGCCAACGATGTGTAGCACCTCGGAATCTTTAGCAAAAAAAATGTGATCAATAGACTTTGAGGTGGTTTGGCCAGCGTCATTCGTTCGGGGTTTATGTCGGACTTCTGTCGCCTTGAGGCCATGCACGCCCTGTGGCGACATCAGCTGTAGGAAAGGACAATGGGCTTTCGATTAGCGCAATTCATTCACGTAAAAAAAGAATCTTTTCAAGAGCGCCCATGCAATGACGACGCAAACCGTTTGTCGTAAAGCGCAAACAAGTACATTATTATCACAAACGCAAACTTTGAGCGCAAATTTTTGCAAGAAAATTGGCGCAAATCACCCAATACTATTTTAGTCAATGAACGAGTGGGTCTCAATAAGATGGATGCATATGCGGGTCCTCGAAGCAAAAAAAAAACGTGACTCGTCTCCCAAAAATAAAAAGGGCTGCGATAGTGATGGAACAACAAAAGCGTCCTTTTACCCTTAGGAGATCCTGCAGCGCCAAACGGTGTGGCAAGAGGTCAAACACAGTAACCCAGCAACAAGCGATGGTATAGGAGCCATTCACACCCCGAAAAAAGTAAGCGACAGTGTGCATCCAAAGAGGGAGTCCCCACGTTTTCGTGGCCACATGCAAAGGGGAGGTCTGAGCCTTTTATATGGCCACCGTCTTTTGAACACAGCGGGAGGAGCTCATCATCATCAAAAAAAAAGATATAAATTAAAGTGCTTGTTTTACTATTTGGACGCCCTTTCCTCTCGTTTTATTCTCCAGTCTATCTATTGCTTTATAATTTCCAAACCCCCCTCCCACTCTTTAATCTCTCTCTCTTTTTCAAAGTATTACCTATCCTTTTAATATACACAACTTAATCCCAAAATCTAATGATGTACAAAACTATTTATCGATTCAGGTTTGTCGTTCTCATTGCATAAACTTTCTCGGCCGCCACGAAACTCACACATCCACAATAGAGTGCTCGTCGAGGAGAAGGCTATAAGCTTTCCACTCCACCTCTGCATCTACCAGAACAAGTCCCCGCAGTTTGACGACCTCTTTGACAAGATTCGAAAAGCTACGCAACATCAGGTTTGTCGTCTCGAGACCTGCAAATGGTGCGACATCCTCTTACATGTTTCTCTTTACTGCAGGGCTTGGATATAAACGATTACTCTATTACAGCTTTTAATAACAGGAACCAGCATCGATTTCTTCTGCACGACGACCTATCACTGGATGATGCCCTGCGTTCGATGTCGGATTCCCATTACCTCGAGCTCGTCCTGCAGCGCAAGCGAGCACGAACCCTCTCTCCTCCTGGCCACCTCTTTCGCCGAGAAAGTACCATGGAGCCAATGCGTAAGTCTAATTGGTGCGAACACTCGATGAATCACCCTATACTAACAAACGCTATCTTGCCTGGTGATGACAGCATTCTCAAGACACTTGTCGTGTGATGTTCCGGTCATTAAACCGACCGTCTTGCGATGGAGCCCGACAAACCATCCAGATCGTCGAACGAGTCACCCTCTCTTTCCCTTTGGCATCAGGAACCACGAAGAAGACCGTACCAGCATGGATGAGCCGCTCTCCATGGAAGTCGAAGGAGACGAACATTCATGTTCGATCAGAAAGGATTCAGGGATATCGCTGGATGAACCAATCGATGACAAGAAGCAGCAATCTATGCCGATAGACCAGATGCGAACCCGAAAGCTTCCTGATCTCTACTACTCGCCGCCGCCGCCTCTTCTGCAGCAGCAACAGCATAGACCGTCCGTGTTCGAACCTGCGCCGCAACCCTTTATACATCCTCTCGATTTCCGCCGATCTTCGACCGCACCACCATCGCCACCGCCTTTTGCTAGCTTTCCTGCACCGGTTGCACCTATTAAACTACCCGCTATCTCCTCGATCACTTCCACAACCGACTCGCATGACTCAGCACAGCTTGCTCCCATTTTCCCTTTCACCGCTGAAAAAGGTACTCCTTCTCCTCCACACAGACCTCGTTCCAGCAGCAGCCAAACTATCGCGCCTCCTCCTCCTCCGTCCTCTCCGTTGCCAGGCCTTACTGCTGCTGCTGCATTGTTAGCTCCCCGTACGACTGCCACTACTACGACCAAGCATCATGCGGCCAGAACCCGGCAGTCTGGTAACAGCAGAGCGCCCGGGCAATTTCTGTGCGAGCATATCGTTGACCCAGCTACGAAACGCATCTGCGGGCAGACTTTTCGACGCTCATATGACCTCTCCAGGCACCAATCGATTCATCTGAAAAACAGACCCTTTTGCTACTGCGCACAATGTGGCAAAAAGTTTACTCGGATGGATGCTCTCCGTCGACATGAGCGTGTTCAGGGTCATACCGCCGCCGCCCGGCGTCATACTCGCCAACATCTTGCATTGGATCGCACTCAGCAGGCCAGAGTGTGATTTTGTTAATTTCTGATAACTTTGTATCATGTCATAAACTTTTCCATATAATGCTTGAGTTGTCCTTCTTCCAATAAACCGCCGCATAATACTCTTTTTTTGCGTTCAATGAATCCAGGGTCCAACTTGCATTGTCTTTAGAAGCCCGCAAGCCCCTCTCCACACCCCTAGCTTACGTGGCTTTCATATATCCTCCTTTACAAAATCTTATCTCCGTTCATCCCATGATCATACAATGAGGACCAAAGCCTTTTTCGGCAGTCGTTCCTGCGATGGGCAATGTATTCCATAATGAATGGGATCAAAGAAAAAAAAGCGCATGTTATCATCACAACACGTCCGTCGTATCCTCTTAGCGTCTGCCTCTTCCTCTGCCCCGTCCGCGGACGGCACCGCGACCACGACCACGACCCGCTGGCGCTAAAAAGAACAAAAAGGGTCAGCCTCCCGTGGTGTATCAGCGCTTTCGACCAAACGTACCATCTTTCTTTTTAGACTTGGACTTGGGTGTATCATCAATCAATAACGTGTCGAGTGGCAGACTGTCCGGAAGAATAACGCATCGAATGTTGTTGCCTCGAATGCTCAGTGAGTCTAGGCTGGTCGGATCTCGGTTTTTCACTGTCATCTTGACCGTCTTCAAATGTGTGTTCATGCTCATGTCGACACCTGCACGCCTTGTCTTGTAAGTTTATCCATATCCTCTTCTGGACAGTATCAGTCCCACCTGTTATTGTGCCATGAACAACCGTCCCATTCTTCAACTCGATTGTCACCGTCTCATTGTTTAGCTTCATCAAAAATCTATATAGCGCATCGTTATTAGATCGTCACAAAGACGATGCCACTTGTCCCTCCAATGTCCACAGCATCTCCCCGGTTTCTAACCGCCATTCATCCCAAGACCCATTAACAATCAAGCATAGAACAACGCCCTAGCTAGAAAAACGACAAGCAATCACATGCCTGACCAACTTCATTTTTGCAGGTTCTGTGGTATTCTTGTGGAGTACGAGTCGCGGCCCAATGCCCGCCCGAAACGGGCATCAAGTGGCTTGATTCTTGGGCGCTGAGCGTGACAGCTTTCGGATCATTACTCCGTTTTGAACCTTGGCCCCCACGCAAAGCTGCATTAGCATCACAAATATCTCTAAATACTAGACTGCATAAGCAAAAGTTAAGCTTTTCGCAGGCTTTCTGCTGATCAAGAAGCTTTATTTCAGCTGCTTTTCTATCGTTGGTTTGCGTCCCCGAAAAGGACGAATTCGCAGTGGTTATCCTGTTTCGCAAATGGTTTACTTTGCTGTAGTAGCCTGGCAGTTGTGATTTCAAGTTATCAAGATAAACGGGCACTCCGTATTCAAATACGAGCTCTATTGCGTGTATCTACATGTTGTGTCGGTCGTCAGGGTTTTGGAATCACAGGAAATTTTAGGAAGTCGCAGTTTTCCTTGGCCGCACGAACCTGCACAAGCTATTACTCCCCCCCCCCGAAGCGATCTTTTAATGGACGCTGGGGCTCACGACTATACGCCTTACCAGTCCACTAGCAGTTCCCGGAGAGCCGACTTGATGCATCGAATGAGCAGTTCCAGCAGCAGAAGTCAGGTTCGTCCCATCAAGAAAAAAAGTTCGCTTCAGGCACAGGGACGGCTCTCTGCAATGTCCCTTGGCCTTGAGCTTGAATGAGTATCAAAGGCCTCATACTAAAATCAACTAGCCTGGCGAGATTGAGCAGGTCGTGACAAAATTACTTCGCACAACAAAGTCATTACTCGAAGCCTTGACGCAATGGTCCCAATTGCGAGCCAGCACCGCCGATATCCTCGATTATCGAGAGACGCTTGAGCGACAATTTCATTCAGTGACACAGGCGTTTGAGGATTCCGGCGTGCCCATGAGGTAAGCACTTGTACCTGCCCCCTGAAGATTCTTCACTAAGTAACATATCATAGCGACTTGGCATGGATACCCCAGCAACTGAGAGAGTCCATATCGGGTGCCATGAAAGAGGAACCTTCGCCGGCGACGCTCGACCAGCACCTGCCCAGGATTCGCGACGTCATCGTCCATCTTCTCCACGGCCTCAAAGGGAAGCAGCAGCTCTTGCGAGAGAAGGACGCCGCAGCCCAACATCAATCATGGTCCCACCGGTCCTCCACCGACTCTTGGCGTCGTGAAGTTCCTGCGGCAGCTCTCGCGCGGGGCGCGGGCCTGTCTTCGGGCAGCTCCTCACGACCATTACACCCTCCAGACCGATCTCCGCCGCCAGGCGCAACTCGCCTAACCTCGTCCGATTACGACCCTCGCTCAGGAAGTATGCCCAGACCTTCCGTGTCTTCGGAAAGCGCTCCTCGTGCCAAACACGACTATTATTCTTCCTCCCACCAGCAGCAGCAGCAGCAGCAGCGTTCATATTCACCTACCTACGGTCAACAACACATGCCTTCTCCTTCACGAACCAGCTCCACCGGCCTCGAAGGCCGTCCACCAAGTACTACTTCTTCGACTTCTTCTTCTCGTGGCTATCTTGCCCGTGGATCTCCTCCGCCGCCGCCACCGCCTCCTCCGCCTCCAGCCTCCAGCCAACTTCCAGCATCAACCTATCTCACCCCTCGCTCTGCAGCAGCAGCAGGTGACCTGGACGAAAACGACCCAAATACTGCGCATGCCTTGGCTGCCCTCAAGCGGCAAGAAAACTTGGCGCGACGCTCATCCGTCCGTCGCGCATCTATGTTCCGTAGCAACGGTTTGGGAGATTATCATCCAATGAAAAGGCAAGGTGTCAATGAAGTCATTCCTCCTGTGCCTTCGTTGCCGGCCAACGCAGCAGCATTGGAAGGCAAAAAGGCCAAATCATCGAGCGATGTATCGGACGAACCTGGTATGCCGTCTGTGCCGGAAAGCGAGACGAATGAAAAAGGTGAAGACGGAAAAGAAAAAGGTAATGCTCAAATAGAAATCATGCTGGCAATCTCACTTGACAGGGCGTTCTCCTCTTTTTAGGCCTCACTTTGTACCTTCAAATCGGCAAGGATGTCAAAAAAGTATATTATACGGGAGAAATGAGTATCCCGGCTTTGCGAATGCTGTTTATAGAACGGTTTGGCTATTCGTCAGGTCTGAATGACTTTCCCAGTATTTATATCCGGGATCCTACTGTGCAAGTTTCCTATGAACTGGAGAATCTGGATGAAGTCGTTGACAAGACCGTGCTTTCCTTGAATGTCAATGGTAAACCTCGACCATTTGTTTGCATGTGTATACGAACGAACGGCGGCTAACAACGGGGCTCTCGTCTAGACAAAGACTTGATGGAGCAGGCTCAGAAAAAATGGATGCAGGAAATTAGTGCAACGGTCGAAAAGGAAGTTGGCGAAATACGGCGTCTCTTGACGGAACAGGTGGAAGACATTAAAAAACAATTGCAAGAAGTTCAGACAACGACGGTGCCTGTGTCTGCACCGGTACCGCCGCCGCCGCCGCCCGCACCGCCAGCAGCTCCTGTCCAAGAGACTTCAGATGTGGCAGCACGAGAAACCGTAGTAGGTGACAAAACGTCCAAGGCATCGTCTTTCGGCAATCTGTCTGTGGGTCAAATCCAAGGCCATCTTCGTGAAATTGAAAAATTACGGCGCGACATGGCTGTCGTCCGGCAGCTTCAAAAGGAGATGCGCGAGGGCACTGATTCGGTAGTAAGCGAACTCAAGGAGAAGGCCCAACAGCTGCGACTTCAGGAAAAAGAGGATGCCGGGAAGCAGGTCTCGCAGTCTGCTGCTCGCCAGTTTATCGAGGAAGGAAAAGAGAAGCTGTTGTCCAGCTCTGACAAGATCACAGCGCGTCTGGAGGACTTGCAGGATACAGTAGACCAGCTCAAATTGGACGTGACCCAGCGAAAATGTCGACCGTCGGAAGCCCAGATGGCTCACTGCAGGAAAGAGAAGAAGGTCGTGGCGGAAGAAATCAAGGAATTTGGAGACTATATCGTCAAGGTGAAACCCAAATGGAAAAAGACTTGGGAGCAGGAGCTGCAGACGATCGTCAAGGAGCAACAGATGCTCAAAGAGCAAGAGGGCCTGCTTTTGGATATGCAAGACGATCTGACGGCACTCGTCGAGGTCTTTGAGCAGATTGAAAAGATCTGCGCGTATCAAGCCAAGGCAAAGCCAGTGGTTCGCGAGTTCCACGTAGCACCGGCTGAAGAAGGCTTTGAAGGCATGACGAGCGTATTGAAGCAAGTGGCTACGATTGACGTTGACCACGAACGACGGCTGCGTGCGCTGGATCAAGCCGAAAAGATGCGGCAGCGTGAATTGGATAACCGAATCGACGAGTTTGAACGAGAATTAACGAGCTTTGTGGATGCCAAAAAGCTAAAGAAGACGGGCGGAGCAGAGGAAGCCGACCGCCTTCGAAGACAGAAAGATGAGGATATTCTCAGGCAGATTTATCTCCAACAGAAAGAAAAAGAAAAACAAGAAAGCAATAGTGAAGAACATGAAGAAGCTTCATAAAATTTACATTCAACCGGTCCTCATCTTGACTCTAGTTGTGCCATTTGAACGAATATATATTAAGGATGATAATCTTTTGGGAAAAAAGACCAAGGTAGAAAGGACAAGTAGTAAAGGTATCAAAGTGTGCTTAGTTAAAAGTCTTGGAACAAGTGACGGTAAGGATCGCCTTTGGGTGGTGCTTGGTATTTTTCCGCAGGATACTTTTCAAAGTTGCTCGTGTCATGTTCATGTGCATGTGAAGGAATAAGAGGTGCCTTGATGACCCCGTGAGCAAGATAATAATCATAACCAGATAGCTAGCTAGATAGAGCTTACCCGCACCGTCTTGTTCAAAAGCCCACGCCAATCCGTGCCCCGAAAGAACCGATGGTTCTTGATATCCTCGGCTCCTCCTCGCAAGTTGCCCAGTCTCCGTGTCCGATCCACCACCAGCAGTCCCTTGACCAGATCCTTGGCCGCGCTATCAAAATGGCGCGGACACCGGACCTTGCCCGCCAATATCCGTTCGTACGTTCCCAAGTGCGTGTCGTCGTAAAACGGCGGGTACCCAGCCAGCATCTCAAAGATCAGCACGCCCAGCGCCCACCAGTCCGCCGGCTTCCCGTGCCCTTTGCTCTGGATGATCTCCGGCGCAAGGTACTCTGGCGTGCCGCACAGCGTCCACGTCCGGTCCGTCACCTTCTTCGCGAACCCAAAGTCCGTGATCCGCACATGCCCCTGCGAGTCCAGCAGAATGTTCTCCGGCTTCAGGTCGCGGTACACCACGTCTTTGCCGTGAAGATACCTTGAGATGCACAAGTTACTACTCCTCTCGCAAACATCAACGCTTTTTTTCTTTCTCATCTCGTTGTTTCTCTTTACTCTATTGCCAAGATGATCTCCGCTGCATAAAACTGCGTCGTGTGGCTCGTGAACCGGCCCGCCCGCCGAAGATGCCGAAATAACTCGCCGCCAATGACATACTCTTGAACCATATACAGACTGTGTTCATCTTGGAAAGTGCAACATCTATACACACATATCAATCCTTGTCGCCATTCGCCAGAAAAAAACACACAAATTGCTTCTTTTTTTACAATTGTACAATAAACGGGAAATTCACTTGGGAAAGCACCTGTCGCTCGTTGTTAATGTGCTCCACTTGCTTCAATCGAACGATCTCTGCCTTCTTCAGCACTTTGATCGCATAATATTCTTCTTTGGGCTCCTTCTTTTTCGCCAGATACACACGTCCAAACGTGCCCGTTCCTTCATTCAGGGGGAGGGGGGGTTGGATACATGAGTGAGGGGGAAACCCAACACGAGGCGTTGACTCAGCAAACTTGTATACCCAGTGTTTCCAAGAGCTCAAAGTCTTGAATCCCAACCGTTGCATGAGGATCAAACTGCGGTTCTCGAGTATGCCATTCGTACAAGAGATGTGCCAGTGAATCCTCGTCTGCGCTGCTGTTGCTGCTGCTACTACTAGTACTAATATCGCTGCTTTGTTTATTTCCTCGTAGCTGACCCTGCACTGTCGTAGACGACGAGTGGAACGACGCCGGTCGTGGAGGGTCCCGTTCCACTTCAGCTGTTGTTCGGCCCTGAAAGGGTCGCCTCACAAAGAATGAGGCAAAAGTCGATATCAGTCGCAGAGGAATTTTGGATCGATAGTGTAGCTGGAAAGAGGGATATTTCTGTTGTGATTGCTCAGCAAAAAGAAGCAGAACAAGAAAAGATCATTTTCTCGGGCAAATGCTTTGCCCTTTTTTTCCAGAACGGCGTTTGAAACCTTTTTGACCACCTGACCCGTTCGCGTTACGCTCTTTCCCAGAGAACGCCCTTATTTTGCCACAAGTTTAGTGACTCGTTTCGATCTTTTCATTTTCCACCCAGATCTGCTTCCAAGAAAATAAAAGTTTTGAAG
>JSYX01000657.1:0-18833 GCA_000787465.1 Thermomucor indicae-seudaticae | reverse complement strand
GTTAAAGCATGGCGCAAATTCCACTTGAAGTTGACGCAAAAACTACCAACAGAGGACGCAAAAAGGTATTCAAAAACCAGTAAATTTCTCTCGTCCCTGGAAGGATATCCAATGCAATTGGTTTCTGAGTTTACATTGTCTTCAGCCACGGCAAAGCCAAGGTCACGGGTGTTGCACTCGTTAGTCATGCAAACGCCTGGTTCTGAAACACCTGAATTAGTAAAAGAAGCGATAGCAACAGTACGATAATACTTCTTGTAATCCCTGAAGTATCCAGCAAAGAGTTGATATATAACCAAGCCGGCAGCCAGGTTTTGGATTATTTTTAGCAACAGGGTATCGATAAAACCTGCAGAGGAAAATCGGAATCCTTCTGCCGCGCCACCTTGTAGCATTTTTTTAGAGACAAAAAAGCCAGGAAAAGAACTCTCGTGTCACCAATGAAAATAGACTCTTGAAACTCAATTTCTTCTTGTTCCTCCCTTGGGCAATCGAAGGAGCGGCTCCTTCTTTTCCTTCCTTTTCTCTTGTTTTACGTTATCGTGACGGGAACGAGATTATACCCCATAGCAACCGCAATTAATCACCACGGAAACAAACCCATTCATCAGTTACCATGTTGTACCTGACCGATGATTTGGGTCTGCTGCCCTTCTTTTTGCCTCTGGGCATTATTGGGTTTTACCGATACATGTGGTACTTTATCCGAATCATTGCGTATCTCGTTTACAAACCACGGCGACCTCGACCCAATCCAACCTATCGCGCAGAAGAGGATGTAACGATCATTGTACCGACCATTGACGCCGGCGAAGAGTTTAAGATCGCCGCACGTAGTTGGCTAGCGTGCAAACCCAAGGAGATCATCATCATCACAGAGACGTCGATGAAGGGGCCACTACAGGAGCTTGCGAACGAGGTGGATCCCTCGCGCATCAGAGTCCTTACAGTTCCGAAAGCCAACAAGCGACTCCAGATGGTAGCCGGCGTGAACGCGACGACAACCGAGATTCTCGTTTTTGCGGATGACGATGCTATCTGGAAGCCGACGATGCTCGATTATATCCTAGCATGCTTCGAAGATCTCAAGATGGGCGGCGTCGGCACGTCGCAGACGGTGCATGCCGTTGACCCGAGCGGACGCCAGACCGTGTGGGAGATTCTGGCTGGCTTCCGTCTCACGAGTCGAAACATTGAGATTGCGGCCTCGACCCATATCGACGGAGGCATCTGTTGCTTATCGGGCCGCACGGCTGCATACCGAACACTGATCCTCAAGGACCCGGCATTCCAATACTGCTTCACGAACGACAAGTGGCTCGGCAAATACCCGCTGAATTCGGGCGACGACAAGTTCTTGACGCGCTGGATGGTTTCGCATGGCTGGAACACGTATGCCCAAGTGTGCAAAGAGGCCGAACTGTACTCGACGTTCAAGAACAACTGGCGGTTCCTGAAGCAGGTCCTGCGCTGGACGCGCAACACCTGGCGATCCGATTTCCGGTCGTTGTTTACCGAACGCTATATTTGGCGGCGTCATCCATACGTTGCGTTCACGATGGTCGACAAGATCTTTAACCCGCTCACCTTGCTCTCGGGCCCTATCCTGGTCGGCGTGTTTGCTTCGCTGCAGGAAAAGAACGCGGGCCCGACCAATCCGCCGTTACCAGGATGGAATATTGCTGTGTCCTATATCTGTTGGCTGCTGCTCACTCGGTTTGTCAAGTTGATTCCGCACTTCTTGAAACGGCCGCAGGATATTTGGGTTCTGCCCGTCTGGCTGATCTTCAACTATTATTTCGCCATCATGAAAATTTATGCACTCTTTACGCTGCACGTCACAGCTTGGGGAACCAGAGAATTCACCAATGTAAGTCCATGCGTCCTGCCACGTGCCCCTCCCTTTGCAGTTCAACTCACAAAAAATATATAGGGTGAGGGATTGGGTGCCCCCATGGAAACAGATGAAAAGGCTGACCAGCAGCAACAACAACAACCACCTGAAGTGAAAATTGAAATGTCCAATTTATCCCATCGTCAACAACAACCGCAGGAAGAGGATCCATTCGCTGATCAACAACAACAGCAACAGAATCACAATAAGGAAGCCAATCTGGTCTGATATATATATCTTTCTGTCCGTGTAGATTCTTCTGTCCCCATCTTTTGTGTCAATATTCTTCGTTTTTAAATACGCAACAAAGCGATTGTAGATGCAACTTTTACCATTATATCACGTCATCGACTAGGAGACTTTTTATATGCAAGAGATACTTGGAGGGGTTGTTGAATGAAGGGTGGTTCGGAGGAGTGAAAGAAGAAAGAGAACCTGTGGTACCCCCAGTTTCGCAATGTCTGCATGAACCCACAATGGTCGATCCCAAGTAGCCAATCAGAGCCCGTCAATAACAGGTCCACATTTCTGATGTAGCCATTGGTTTAGTAGTACTCGTTAATAGTTAAGCTGAAACCTCCCCATACGTATTATTAATTGAGATATATTGGATGAATGGTTGTGACAGATAAGGAGTTAAAGGGACCCACTGCAGTGCCGCGCTTAATTGTGATACAGCAGTAACTTCGGTGGATCATGAGCATACCTTATTGCCCTCGGCGCTTTCTTTTTTAGCCGAGCACGTTATCACAGCAAGTCCTGAGACAATTGGAGTTTAAAGCACTTGGTAAAGTTTTCGCTTCCGATTCGTTTAACGGAATCCAGTTGCCTTGGGAACGGGCCCTTTTTTTTGGACAAATGCGAACGCTTTATATTTGACGTTTGACAGCTCCCTTTCGGCTTTACTTTTTCTTTTTTCTCACTTTCTTCTAGCAATGAAGTTTGGCAAGACGCTGCTCCGTCATCAGATTCCGGAGTGGTCCAAGAATTACTTGGCGTACAAGGCACTCAAAAAGTCGATTAAAGAGGCTGCCCGTAATCTCCCGCCTACGGAAGAAGCAACGACTGGTAAAACAGGATCAGGGCGATCACAACCCGCACCTGTGAAACTGATCGCCGCGTTCCAGCCATCTTCTTTCAGCTGGACCGGGAACTTGAGAAAGTCAATACGTTTTACACCTACAAGCAATCGCAGATCGATCGGCGCCTCTGGATCTTGTCCGAAAAATACCATCAATCCCGTCCTCCTGCTTGCGACCAGGAAGAACTTGTCAGTGCACTTCAAGAGACACGTGCACAGATGAGTAAGATTATGTGGTTTGCTGAATTGAATGCCAAAGGCTTTCGAAAGATTCTGAAAAAGTAAGTTCTATCGACACGTGGCCGGATACAATCAGGCTCATTGGCAACATTTAGACTGGACAAGAAACTTGGATTGGAAACTCAGACAGTCTACTGGCAAACAAAGGTACTACTATCTGGCGTTGTGCGGATGAGGGACGCGCGCGCTAAGAAGAAGCGGGTATAGGTCTCGGTTCTGCCGTTTGCATCACATGAAAAAATCCGGAGCGAAATCGATAAACTGAACCATTGGATATCGACCTTGTCGATGAAAGACGACCGATCGCTTATCCGAGAATCAACCATTCGTCATGCTGCTTCGGTGTCGGTTAAAATACCTGCCATCTCGCAAGGTCATTTCAGTCCGGAACAGTCTGACCAGTGCATCCATGCCATTGAAGAAGACCATGTAGAACGACTAAAAGACTTATTGAATGCGATATCCAATGGCACGAGCACGAACGGTCACAACAACAAATCCACATCGGATCAGGTTGGTTTTTTCATCTTGGAACCGGAAATTACAACGGGATTAATCTATTATGCAGGCGCGGTACAGCTTGCTGGAAGTAGCAGCACAACGGGGATCTGTCGGCTGCCTGGAATACCTTGTTCAAAGTGGAGGTGTCAACCCCTTGGATCATCGTGATATTAATGAACGGAATATCCTTCACAAGTTGTGCATTCTTGGCGAAAAAGGCACGAAAGAATTGGATGAGAAAACAGCCAATGTGATCCGCAAGTTATTGGAGCTGTTACCGGATCTTGCGAAACAGGGCGACTTTGCCGGTCGTCGTCCGATGCATTATGCATGTGAATTTGGCCAAGCTGGTTTGGTGCGCTTGTTGCTGGAGCATGCCGTTGAACATGGATACTATGGACCGGACGGCTTTGCGGACCCTTCGTGGCAGGACCGCGAGGGCCACACACCGTTTTTCCTTGCTATTTTGCACGGCAACTATGAAACGCTTGATATGGCGATCAATATTGGGTCGATTACAGATATTGACCATGTCGTTACAGGTAGGTGATTGTGGTACTTGGTCATTTATGGATAAGCGTTGGCTGAAACTTTTTACCTAGCCGCATCCAAACAACAACCGAATAACGATGGCATGACCAACGGTGGTGTGGAGTCTGTGCCGGACTTTGCTCGTTTGTCGCATCATCCATCAGCAGTGGCTATGGCCTGTAGTCTGGCAAACTTGAATTTGCTCACCTTGTTGATTGACAAGGGGGCTTCAGTGGACTTGGCTGACGAGGATGGTGAAACGGCAATGACGCTTGCGATACGTAACGGATTTTCCGAAGGTGTACGGGTGTTGATTGAACGGGGCCATGCGAACGTGAACCTAGCTGAAAAAGTTAATGGCTGGACACCGTTGATAGTGGCAGGCAAGTGTCTCGTTATGATTGGCTCACGTGGGGGTGTGTGATGGTGCTAATTTGGTAATGTAGCTATCGAGGGTCATGTGGATATCGTCAAGATGCTTTTAGAAGCTGGCGCGGACAAAACGATTGCCGATAATAGCGGATGGGTTGCTTATGAACATGCGGTGTTCCGCGGTCATCTTGAGATTGGTCGTTTGACGAAACCGGACAAGAAAGATACGGTCACGTTTGAGAAATCGGCCATTACTAACCTTGTGGATGCCGATCGCAAGGCGGGAAATCAGGTGACGAAAGCGCGGTTTACGGCCGGTCGACTCTACGGTCACAAATACCTGACAGATCAATCCATGATTATCATTACGCTTGGATCAAACGATATACGGAACCCGCTTTCGCGATGCTTTATGAAATTAAACGAACCACTCTACGAAGATAAGCGCCTGTCGATTGCTGTTTCGGCTATCGGTGCCACAGGGGAAACTCCCATTCTGGACCTGCCTCCAAACAATCAACTGCAGTTGCTGGATCCCGAGCCGATGGTGCTATTTACTTCGAAGCCAGAAGATGTAATATTACGTTTTGATCTTGTGGAGACGTTTGGCCCCTCGCGCGACAACAATATCCTGGCGCGTGCAACGGCAACCCTGGCTTCTGATCAGCTTTTTACCAAATCAAAAGGGTTCAAGGGCCATGCTCAAGGCAACGTGTCTCTTCGTGGGCATCAGACAGCACCCATTGTACAAGCGTCTACGATGGAATGTATTGGTTCTCTTGGATTCGAGTACTTTGTAGTCACGCCGTTCAGCCATCCAAAGATGACTGTGGGAGATCGCTATACCTATTACAAGTCGTTGGAAACAAAGGTAACTATCTTTGAATATGTGCTTTATACGTGGATTTGTATTGACGGCGGTGTGTCTAGGTTATTGGACATCGAGGTTCAGGCATGAACAGAAAAGCATCACAACTACAAGTGGGAGAGAATACTGTCCTATCGTTTATTACGGCAGCGTCATTGGGAGCAGAATATATCGAATTCGGCAAGTATATATGGAGTTTGAGAAAGCTTTTCATGTTCGAAGCTAACTGGGTATATATAGATGTACAATTGACCAAAGACTTAGTTCCTGTTATTTATCACGACTGGACGGTGACAGAAACTGGCTTTGACATTCCTTTGAACGCCATTACGCTCGAACAATTTCTCAATTTACGGCCCTCTGGACATATCAAAGAGTATCACACGGGTGTCAGCGATGGTGCACACGGTGAAATATTACCGACATCCATTAATACCAACCTGAGTAATGGATCCGAGTCACCGCCAAACGGCAGCACGAATGGATGGAGCGACTTGCATCAGCAGCAGCCATCGCCAGCATCGTCTCCACCCAAACGTGTGAATCGCTCACACTCGCTGAGTGCTATTCGCGGACCGGAAGTACAAATCCGTAGTTTGGCGTCGAAACGGTTAGAGTTGACGCGAACGAATAAGCTTGGCAAGTTAAAAGGAAACGGTCCAGAGAGTATCCAAGCACCATTTACTACGCTGCAGGAGGCATTAAAGGTAACTTAGTTGTGCCACAGTAGTGGTCTTTGGTGATGGTAGCTCAAAAAGGTGTATTATACAGAAAATACCAAAAAGCGCAGGCTGCAATATAGAAGTAAAATACCCAATGGTAGACGAAGCAGAAGGAGACGAGCTCCATCAGTTTCAAGAACTCAATATCTTTGTGGATACCATTCTTCAATGTGTTTACGATAATGCTGAAGAAGACCGCAAAATCATTTTTTCCTCTTTCCATCCCGAGATCTGTTTGGCACTGAACCTCAAGCAACCCAACTATCCCGTGTTCTTCCTGACTGATGCCGGCACTCTACCGATGGCTGATGTTCGATGCAACTCGATCCAGGGCGCTGTACGGTTTGCAAAGCAGGCCGACCTCCTTGGTATTGTGTCAGCCAGCGAACCGATCCTCGAAGCGCCTCGAATGACGAAGGTCATCAAGGAAAATGGACTTCTGTTGTTCACCTATGGCGTGCTTAACAATGTAGTCGAGAATGCGATTGCACAAAAGAATTATGGCGTTGACGCTGTGATTGTGGTAAGTAGAAAGGGTGGTGACTATGCAACTAAGAAGATGCTAAAGAAGAGAATATAGGACTCGGTTTTGGCTGTGCACAAGGGATTGCGCGGAGAGAGCCCGCCTCTTTAAAATCATGTAGAAATACTTGTGTTGATCACATTAAATAAGCTATTCGAAACGGGCCCTAGCAGTTAATAAGCTAGGTTCTCATTAAATATACTGTAAATGTACAGGACTTTTTCCCGTAAGCACTGCGGTTGCGTCGAAATAACTGTGTCATGTACACACAAACGAATACAGACACCTTTTCTTTTGGTGTCGCGAAAGTCCTATTCTAGCCACGTCGCTGAAGGTTGTTGATAGACCTCTATGACCGTTTTTCTTAACTTTTCCGGATGTCGAGAACTTCTGTTGCCTTTTTCAGACCGTGAAGCCCGCTCCAACGGTCAGCTGAACTTGAAAACAGAAAGTTCAAAAAGTATCTCGCAGAGAGCTCTTACTGCGTACGATCGATCGTCTTACGTGGCAGCATAGAGTTGGCTTCGCGACCTGGTCATGTCTGCCTACACGATCTATAAAGAACTATTTCCTCCACAAACAGTGGAACACGTCAAGTGCGGACAATTTATTGCGCCCGATGCCACGAATTTGATTGTCGCCAAAGCCTCTTTGCTACAAATTTACGATTTTGTGGAATACATACCCAATCATCGACATCAAGAAGACGAAGAATACTACTCTGGAACGACAGTTGAGAATGATCGCCAGGATAACGAGGAACAAGAACAGGTTTCGGGACAAAGACAAACACTCGCGTTGAAACGATATTAAACAAAAAGAGATACGTAGGCACTGGTGTACCCGAAATTAAAGCCTTTGGACCAAGAAGCAGCCAGTTCCGGCCGACTCGAACTCGTGGCACAATACAAACTGAACGGCAATGTGGCGAGTATGGATATTGTCCGGACCAGTTCGCCGCGAGGCAAGCAAGGATGCGACAGTCTCTTGCTTGCCTTTAGTGATGCCAAAATGTCGCTTTTGGAATGGTCGCCTGCCACGAATTCGATTGTTACTGTCTCTATCCATTATTATGAACGCGAAGAATTCAAGGTGAGAGATAGAATTCCTGTTATGTACTTCTATTTCCCTCCTTTCTTATTGAAACGAACATCAATAAAAAAAGAAAGAGTTCTTGACCAATCCATATCCGCCTGATATTCATATTGATCCGCAACAACGATGCGCCGTCCTAAACTTTTATGGAGACAAACTGGCGGTGCTGCCGTTTCGGCAACCATCGGATTCCACGCGTGCCATGGATCTCGAAGCTACCGACAATCATTCGCAGTAAGAAGCCCCAAAGTAAAGTAATAATAAAACACGACATCCATTCTTATTTCCCACTTGTTAGGAAATGGCCGTATTTGCCGAGCTTTGTGATTGACCTGGAATCGATCGATAAGCGGATTAAAAATGTGATTGACATGACGTTCCTGGGTGGATACTATGAGCCTACATTGGCTATTCTTTTTCAGACGAATTTAACTTGGACAGGGTAAGAAAGAAAATCAGAGGGGTAAAGTAATGAGCGCGGAAACCTTTTCTGATGATCACTATCAGACGTCTTGCGAACGCAAAAGATACAGTCTCAGTCGTGGTTATCTCACTGGACATCACCTCCAAAGTGTATCCCATCATTTACTCGCTGGATAACTTGCCCTATGACTGCCGCAAACTTGTGGCGATGCCCAAACCTGTGGATGGCTTACTGATCATTGCGTCCAATTCCCTCTTGCATGTATCCCAGGGGTCTCCTGGCGTGGGTGTTGCTGTGAACGGCTACACAAAGCGTGCGACCGATTTTCCGGGAATGATTTATGACGACAAGACGGTCGCGCTCGGGCTTGCGTTAGACGGAGCCAAGGCCTTGGTTTTGACGGGAAGACGACTGCTGCTTTTCCTGCAGAACGGCGACTGGGTTTGTGTTGATATGCGCCTGGATGGGAGTAAAGTGGTTGGGATGGATGTGAAGAGTATTCGATGGTCGCAAGTCAACTCGCTGCAAAAGCAGCAGCAGGTTCCGTTGGCGCTTATACCGTCTTGCGTGACGAGTGTCAAGGATGGTGAATACTTCTTTTTGGGCAGTCGGGTTGGAGATTCGTTGTTGGTAAAGTGGTCTAAGCGTCAGTCCGCCGAGAACCCCGATCATCCTGGTAAGCCGAAAAGAAAGGATAATGCTCATACAGAGCATGACTCTTACTTATTGAGCGTCTACAGACACTGGCGACTTGAACTTCCGAGTATGCGATCGTTTAATCAATACGGGACCTATTCTGGATATGGCTGTAGGCCATGCTGAGCACGAAGAGGTATAAAAGGAGAGAAAACGTACAAAGCGGAAGAACCTCATATCCTCTGCAGGAAATAGCGGTAGAAGGCCAGAAATTGCCAGATCTGGAACTCATCAGTTGCTCAGGTTATGGCCAGAACGGCTCGTTATGTATATTCCAGGTAAAGAAGACAAGTGTGCATCATTTTGCCTGTATTATTGTTAACGGGCTGTTATGGCGTAGCGACATGTACGGCCTATTAGTACATTCTCGTTTAACCAGCCAGATAGTAAAGCTGTATGGTCCGTCAAGTGTCGCAAGGAACATTTTTTCGAAGGGGTTCAAGTAGGCGGTAACTATCATCACCAAGGTGCAAGCGGTGCTCCTTGGGATACTGGTGCCGATACAGGCAATGGTGACGTGTGGGGAGGATCTTCAATGGAAGAAACATTTGACAAGTTGCTTTTCATTGGCAAGTCCAGGAGCACGCTTGTAAGTAGTATATACGTGAAAAACTTGAAAGGGAGTTGGGCCTAGCGGATAACGTGATTTAATTGTTATTAGGTGCTTGCGGCTGGTGAAGAACTCCAGGAGCTACAGAACACTGGCTTTTTCACGAGTGGACCTACGATCCTCGTTGGAACTATGTTTGATCATACCCGGATTGTTCAAGTTCACGCGAATGCAGTCATGCTACTCACTGCTGGTAATTTCTACTCTGTTGTGAAGGGCAGAGCGAAAAAAAAGCTCATACATTTGTTGCGTAGATGGAAAACTTAATCAGACGATAAGCATGAGGCAGTCAACGATCATTGACGCTAGCATACAGGACCCGTATCTCTTGATAAGACTGAGCAACCAATCCATGATGGTGTTTAAAGGCGAAGGTGACGCGTCTTCGAAGCAATTGGTTACGCTTCAAATACCATCATTTGTCACGGTACGTATATTTCCCCTCGTCCGAGCCATGTCAGGGGGCCCTTACATCGATCATTCGTTATTATCGTAGAATAAGCAAATTTCCATGGCAAGCATTTTCGCAGATACTTCAGGAACCTTCATGTCAATATCTGAAAAGCGACGAGAACAACGGCAAAAAGAGGAGCAAAGACAACGATTGGCGGAAAAGAAACGAAAAGCCGAAGATGCTCCTCCACCCGCGGCTGCAACAAAAAACGTCTTTTCCGGTCCCACTGAAAGCGACTTTGATGAAATTGATTATGATTTGTATGGCGAAGACGTAGTTATGAGCGACAACAAGAAACAACCGCCAGGAAGCGTGAATACAGCAACAAACACCGTTCAAGATATGGATTGTGAGGATGATGACGATGCATTATATGGGTATCAAGGCACAGACAAGCAACAAGAGTCAGCATCAGCACCGGCTACCACTACTACTAGTAGCAGCAGCACCAAGGACGTCGATCATAAGAACGAGGACAAGGATGAGACCATGCTGTACGGAGACACTACTAGTACACACTCTACGAATGGCTCACAAGTACCTGAGCTCCAAGAAGCGACGGGAAAAATAGATGAAATGAACGTCAGTATCAAGGGCAATGTAGAAGAGACGAAGCGTGTCAGCTTTTGGTGCCTTGTTTATACGGCGGATGGCACTCTGCAGGTATGTATAATAAGGAAATCTGTTGTAATTATTGTTGAGTTATATTGTTCTGACGATGTTGCAAGATTTATAGTCTACCTGATTTCGAGCAAAGCTTCAATGTCCCAGAGTTCGATAATCTATCCAGTCTCCTTATTGATCGTCCACCAGCCGAGTCAATGACATTATTACCTGGCGCCAACTATGACCAGATACAAGAGATATTGATGGCCAATATTGGCAAAGAAAGGAAAGACCCGCATCTGGTGGTAAGACGAACTACTGTTTTGCTTCGAAGCTTCTTCTTTAATCATCTATATAACTGCTTTTTCACGGTTTAGGTACGAACATCGACCAATGACGTTGTTCTTTATAAAGCATTCTCCTATCTACCAGACAACAATGGTGACGAGGACCATCACATTGATGGTGATACAGAAGTGTTTGATTGTCACCGAGAAAAAGTTCAGGAGAATCGGTTAGCACTGAGGTTTTCTCGAGTGCACCATGAATACGTCTTTACTTCACCTGAAATCAATCCACCACCAGTAGAACCCAAGCTGAGTGATAACGGCTCGACACAACAACGACGACTTATACCCTTTAATGATGTAGCAGGATACACGGGTGTGTTTGTGGCTGGACCGCAACCGGCGTTGCTCGTGTGCTCTTGCAAGAGCTTTGTGCGCGTTCACCCAGTAAAGGTCGAGACGAACGATATTGTCGGATTCACACAGTTCCATAATGTCAACTGCGAGCATGGTTTTATTACCCTTGATTCCAATGTGAGTATGAGGTCTTATACTCAAGTGGCGTCTTTGTATGTCTCTAAGGTTATTTTTCCTACAGTCAAACGTCAAATTATGCCGTCTTCCAACAGATGGCATTACATACGATATGGACTGGGTACTTCGAAAGGTGCCAATGGGACAAGCAGTGCACAAGATCAAGTATCATCCACCAATGCGTGTATATTCTGCTCTGGTATCACAACCGAGATCTGTACGACTGCGCAATGATGAAGGTGTACCGATCGACGGACAAGAAGAGAACGAACGTGATCCGGGTGCTTTCCTGCCTACCGTAAACCAATACTCGATGATCATGATATCACCGGTGACCTGGGAAGTGGTGGATCGTGTTGATTTTCAAGAGTACGAGCAAGGACTGTCTCTGGAGTGTGTTGTACTAGAGTCCAAACAAACCAGCACTGGCAAGAAGCATTTTATGGCAGTAGGAACTGGTTATCTCCGTGGAGAAGATACCGCCATGCGAGGATCGGTAAGCACTGACTTTCAGTTGGAAGGAAACCAGAAGGTGTGTGCTTATAAAGAGAGCGACAGATTTATATTTTCGATATCATCGAGGTCGTACCTGAACCAAATAACCCGCAAACCAACCATCGATACAAGCATCTTCACACTGAAGACGTCAAGGGGGCTGTGAGCGCCATGTGTGACGTGAGTGGGCATCTTGTGTCGTGTATCGGGTCCAAGGTTATTATATGGAGTTTTGAAGACAATGAAAGTCTGGTTGGCGTGGCGTTCATTGACGTGCAGATCTACGTGACAAGTATCTCTTCCATCAAGAACTTTATCTTGTTGGGTGATGCGCAAAAGTCCGTCTGGTTTCTTGGTTTCCAGGTAGGAAATGATGGATGTTGAACTGACCGATTCAGTTATAATAACGAATTTCTTAAGCTTGAACCTGCTAAACTGGTGTTACTGGGCAAGGATTACCAATCGTTTGAAGTCAGCAGTGTGGATTTTATCATTGACGACAAGTCCATGTACCTCCTTGTGGGTGACACAGACGACAATTTGGATATTTTCCAATATGCGCCTTTTAGTAAGTCAAATTAATTAAGTTAATTTCTTCTGCTGCTGACGCTGTCATCCGTTAGATCTTCAGTCATTTGGAGGTCAAAAATTGATGAGACGTGGTGATTTCCATGTCGGGACCCAAGTAGGATGTATGGTTCGGTTACCTCAAATCATACGTAAAGGAAAGCAAGTTGTAGATTACAGTAGACGTCATTTTTGTCTATGCGGTAAGATTTAACATAAAGAGAAAGTAGAGAGAGGGCTGACAGCATTATTTGAAGGTACCTATGGTGGTAGCTTTTCCGTCGTCTCTCCTATTGCCGAAAAGACATTTAAGCGGTTAAATACGTTGTACGGCCAACTCGTCAATGGATTACAACATGTGGCTGGTTTAAATCCACGGGCGTACCGGTAAGTCTAGACAGCTTACTGCCACTGTGCAAGACCTGATCTGTGATCTGTCTTTCAGATTGATGAAAGGACCAAAGCAAAGGATGTCATCAAACCGTACCAAGGCTGTATTGGATGGTGATCTGATCTTTGAATTTGCCGGATTATCGGTTAGTCGACAACGAGAAATGACCAAGCAAATCGGTACCACTGTAGCCCGAATTATGGAAGATTTAGTGGATATTGATAGCAGCATTGACCATTTTTAAGCTTTTGAAGCAATGTCGTACAACACTGAGTTTGGAAAAATAATACAGAATGAAAATGTTGCCCCTCCTCCGTCTCCTTCCTAATACAAGTTCTTCTTCTTCATTCATTGTTATTAAATCATCCTTGAGTACAATTGCAACAATTGTACTTCAAGTCTTTCCCTTCCTTTTGCGCCAATTTGGAGTAGACAAAACGATCTTGAGCAACGTTGCATTAGACCGACTCTGACGCGGCCAAGTACAATACAATACCCTTTTGTTACCTTGTTCTATTCCCGATGTGGATTATATCACGTATTGTAAGCAGAGAACAAAAAGAAAGCAAGGCATATGGCTGATATATTATTCAGTTTGGAGAGTCACGATGGACGAGAGCTATATTTATCACGATCGTAGTGCAAGCCATATTAGCCATTGTGTTTGAATCCGTGATTTTTCAGTATCATGCGGAGCAGATCAGTATCCTAGATAGCGAAAACCTGGATCAGAAAGGGTTCGGCGACTCACTCGCGACGGCATATGCCAATGCACGATCGCTACTCGTCTATTTCGTCTTGTTCATGATTGCACAGATATTTACGGTTTTACTGGTGGTGGATGCCGTAAGTTTCCATTTTGTTATAAAAGAGAGCAGAGAGACAAACACATTGGAATTTTTAGATTTACCAAAAGAACACAATTGAATTGATTGCTCTGGTTGTCTTTGAACTGGGGATGTGCGCCTACTCCATTATCCAGTACCACCAATCCTCGACACTGTTTGATACCAATGACGCCAATGTGCAGCTGGCGGTGGCGTACCTCGGAAACGTGTACCATGCGTCCAAGTGGGCAGAAATCACGCAGATCTGCATCATGATTGTGTCTGTGATCATCTTTATCTTTTTGGCGTACAAGCTGTATCTTGAGTTTGGATGGCATATCTATAAGAAGATTGGAGCTGATCTTGCCATGCGAGGTATGTCGAAGAAGGAGGAAAAGAAAGAGGAAAAGAGACGATGACAATGGATGATAGATCGGTACAAGATGTATCAGATCTTTATGATGCTGCTCAAGCTGGACTTCTTTTTCTTTCTGGGCTTGTCGGTCCAGTACTTGGCACTGCTGATTGTGGCATGGTGGCCCGAAGCAACGACGGACGAGGCCAAGTCGGATATTGTCAAGGAACTGATTGAGCATATTATCCTGAGTTGCTTTGTGACGATTGCGATGCTGATCTTGGCCTACTGGGGTGTAAGTTTGCCGGATCCGATTATTTCTTTCAACATTTGTGTGTTAATCAATACATGTATACAGCTGCGGCGAGAGAAGAAGCTGATCATGTATCTATTTATTGCGCTGGCAGCCACCAGTATGGCCTATTTTATCTACCTGCTGGTGGAGATATCGCAGAATCCACAGCGGTTCTTGGGATCCAAAATCTTCTTGACCTTCTTTTGTAAGTCAATTCGTCCATGTGTACGTCTGTGTAACTAACAGGAAGTTCCGCGCTAGTGTGCGTTGATATTGTGCTGATCATGGTTTCTGTACCGGTATCTGTTGTGTGTCTACGCAATTTCAACCATGGTCTTATCAACCACAGTAAGTTGTGATATTTCCTATTTATCTCTGGTTGGTTGAGATATTAATTAAAGCTGTTCAGTTTGCCATGCGACTGCTTCTTCTTTGCCTTCTTCGCATTCAATGGCGCCCATGGGACATGAGAAGCGAAGCACACGACGTTGGTCCATCGAATAAATCATCATCCATTGTCTTTTTTATTTGTAAACCCTTTCTTGCATACATACTAGTCATCTCCTCTTTCCATACGTATATTGTTTTTTCAGAAAAGAAGGCTGAATATACATATTCGACCATTGGTTGCCATTGCGCGCCCCTAATTCGTGGAAAAGATGATGCTAAGGGAGCAGATCATTCCTTGCCTCCTTTCTCTTTCATTCATTTCTTTTGACTTTCTTCCTGATTCACGATGTCGCTTATCGTACGTAAAGAGGAGCCGTATAATGCGGAACCCAGGCTAGAGGACCTTGTACGACACTATTTGACACCGGAACCATACTTTTTCTGTCGTTCGCACGGACCCACGCCCATGCACTTGGATGAAAACACGCATGTCGTCACAGTCCAAGGCTATGCGTTTTCTGTCCAGGAGCTCAAGACGCGGTTCCCAAAGTATGATGTTGTCATGGCTATGCAGGTGAGATAGCATGACCCATGCAAAAGAAACGACAAAACTGATAGCTGTCCTCTTTAGTGCGCAGTAAGCGTCCTGTTGTAATCTGGTTGATGGAAAAGAAAAAATTCTGACGAGCGAGACTTATAAGGGCAATCGACGTGATGGACTGCACCGCGTACGAGACACCAAGGGTGTGATCTGGGGAGCAGGTGCGGTTGGTAATGCGGTGTACAGTGGATGCCGGTTACGTGACGTCCTGGATGCTGTTGGTATTCGGAGCCCGTACCCTGATGTGGGGCGGTACCATGTTGCCTTTGAATCTGTTGAGCAGGTATATGGAGTGAAAGAAAGAGAGAGAGAGGGTAAGGAGAGTTACTGAATTTTCCGTTATAGTGCGTGGAGGACAAGTGTTATGGCTCATCAATACCATTGCGCAAAGCGTTGTAAGTCAGTCGTCTTTCTATTATCTTTTTTAATGAAATGGATGCGGGCTCAGTCATGGACAGAGACGAATTTGGTGATGTGTTATTGGCATACGAGATGAACCATAAGCCCTTATCACGCGAACACGGCTATCCTATACGAGTCGTTGTACCCGGTATGCAAAAAGAGGGGTTTCGTTGTCTTTAGCGTTTTGCTAAATGGCCCCGCCAAGGCTACATTGGTGCTCGGTCCGTCAAATACTTAAAGTCGATTACGGTTCAAGATCATGAATCCGGTGCGTATTATCAAACGAAAGATTACAAGATACTTCCAGAGCATGCAAGTAGAGAGCCATGACAGAAAGGGCGGGGAGCCAATTACACGCAGACTGACCCCTTTTTTGGTCAAGAAAGGTTACGAATGAAGAAGAAGCCAGCCAGTTTTGGTGCAAAGTACCGTCAATCGGGGAATATAACGTCCAGTCTTTTGTCTGTGATCCGCCTGCGGGATTAACGACCAAAAGTGAGACGATCGTCAAGGGTTACGCCTTGTCAGGTAAAGACAGACATTATTTTATTGTGGACGTGGACTAAACTTGACAAGGCGGCGGACGAAGCATTCAAAGAGTAGGCAAGTAGCATATTGTGAAAATACTCACTCTAGGATGGATGATAATAACGAGTTTACTAGACGTTTCTGGTGACGATGGTGAAACTTGGGTGCTAGCGGAATTGTATCAGCCGACAGCGAATGGTAGTAACAACTCATGGGGATGGTGTCTTTGGACGGCATATGTCATTTCCAAACCGGGAACGCGGATCGTCAGCCGTGCAGGTAAACATAAAACTTTTTTTTGTTTACCCGACTTGAAACTTTCTCACGCCTGCCATGCATAGTGGATTCGTCGGGCAACATCCAACAAGAATTTCCGGTGTGGAATTACCGTGGTGTTATGAATAATGCCTGGCGTACGATAGAAAAACAATCTAATCTTTAGGAAGCAGTAGAGAGAAACTTTTTTGCGCAATTATACAAGAGAACGGATATTTACAAGATATGGATGAGAGAAGGGTGAAATAATAGAGGAGGGGAATAATAAGCTTCATGATTGATTTTGATGGATGAACGGTAATCGACCACCGACTTGCTTTTCCCGAATCATCTGCAGGATATGACGCATGCCTTTCCGAGCCTAACAAATTCCCACACCATTAGTTCACTCCAATCAAAAACACATTGTTATTTTGCCGAATTTACCTTTGCCGCGTTTGCAGCAAAGCTACTTTGCCCAAACCGTTCAATTTTGCTTGCCATACCCCAACCAAACCGCGACACAATGCATGCTTCTGACTTGCAAGATGTCCATTCAGGGTTTTCTGCGTGTGGTTTGAATATCTGCGTTTCGACGATCTGCATTATCCGGACATGGTTCAGATTCTTTGTGCGTGTCACCATCGTCATGGCCTTTGGGTCCACTTCTGACTCTTCAATAATAAACGCTTGAGAATTCTTGAGAAACTATATAAAAACCTTGTGTCAATGTATGTGTGTGTGAGAGAACTAGAATTCATCGTTTTGACTAACATGTTCTGGAAACCACTTTGGTGCTTTTCCTTTCTTCAGGACAAGACGGGTGGTTCGTAGGACTCCATTCTCGTCCACGTAGCGATCCAGCACATCAACAGCAAGTACTACATTGCTCTAGAGTTATTATTGACCTTCGCCCAAGCAGATACGACCGTGTAAGCTTACCATGCGCAGCAAAGGGATTCGGGTACCGAAGCCAAAATGCGTAAGTTACGTTCTGCCAGGGATGACTTGACAATCGATTGAGTCAATGGGAGTCGCGCAGAAAAGCTTGTGGATAAAACCTACTCGTAGTTGTACGTATGCTGATAGAATTTGACCATGAGTTTTTCGCTTCCGTGTATCCCCAAGAAGAGAAAGGGAAAAAACGGTTGATAGAAATTGTGGAGGAAGCTTGGACTGACTTTCTTCTTCCCCAGATGCCGGAAAGCCGGGGTCTGTCCCCCGCTCAATCACGCCACATCTTTTTCCTGCGCTTTCCCGCGCATGCCTTACATCGTCTGGCTCTTGCAGACTTCCGATGCAGTGAAAATGATATTATGTTGTCAGGTCATGAATCAGCATCAACTTGTGCCACTACTCCTCTATTGCTCGGCAATTGGTGCGATTCAGAGGCTCTGAAGCTTCAAATGGACATTGACGCTGAAATAGCCACTTTGCATTCCACCAGCATTTGTGTCGTAGAAATCGCTGGGCAAGCTCCTTTTCAAAAGTACCGCCTCCTGGCTGATATGAGAGGAACTTTTACATATCCACGTCACTATAAAAATGGCCATTGTCTATTGTTTTGCTCTTTCAAAACTTCTGGACTTGCACTTATGCAATGCCTCTTCGTCACACTACCAACATTCCTTTCCTTCCAAGAAAGCAGCTTTCTTCGGAAGAACGTGTGTCATCGTTCGCCTTTGGCAAATCAGATACAGTTACGGAGAGATTGTGGAAGCATGAAACATTACGAGTCGTTCAACTGTGCAAAAACTGTGGAACGTCTTGTCATGAAGAGGTCTGGAGAGTCTAAGAGAAAGATATAAGGAGGTGATTGGAAAGATTTTGTTGGACTCTGGATTGCAACGAATGACTCAAGTTCAGGAAGCAGACATTGAGTGGGAGCCAGCCATTCGCGGGAAGTGCATATTTATTTCCTGGCCAGAGGCGTGAAAGCCGTGGTTCACCCGGAAGATATGAAGTGTTTGCATTTATAGTAGTGTACGGGCCACACGAACACGAGTGGCAGCCGTAGGAGAATACGACTTTGAAAAGTTGCGTGCATAATTAAGCGTTTGCTCCGCAGAAAATCTAGGATGTAATATTATACGTCAGTGCCTGTCAAGCAATTGCAGGTATTTCTAGGACAATAGACATGGAGGGATGTTGGTTATCGTAGACCACCAGTCATACTGACCGATGAGAAAGAGCAAAGTTGTCCATAGAGAACAAGAGTATCGCGATTTGTTCGAGACCAAGAGAGGAAATACTGGTTTTTGAATACCTTTTTGCGTCCTCTGTTGGTAG
>JSYX01000656.1:0-14458 GCA_000787465.1 Thermomucor indicae-seudaticae | reverse complement strand
AGTATCATCTTTAGTATGAACAGAAAGTACTCAACGACGAATGTTTGCGCATGCTGGAAATGTTTTTTTGCGCCGGCTAGGAGGTACGTGTGCAAAATGAAATCGACTTTGCGTAAAACTTTGACTGCGAAATCGCGTTGTGGTTGGCGCAAAAGACATTTTCAAGCAGCGCAAACGTTCATTCCATATCCAGTATCGTAAGTGCCGAGCAACACGCTGTGAAATAACCGCGACCCGACGCGTCGGTGATGCAATCTGATTGGCGCGTTTGATCATATCTTATCAATTATGCGGAACGGAGTTTTCTAGGCATGTTCCGAATTTTCCTTTTCTTGTTTGCTTGTCCCAGGTTTTCTGCACGTTTTCCTTCTTTTTTCTGTAAACTTCATTGTTTCCACTTCACCGACTTTGAATGCCTGAAAATTCTGTCGATCCTTGCTTTTCAAACAAATATTCTCAAAGAAATATTTATGGACGCGACTTGCACATCGATTCCAGTCCTACAGAAGACATATACTCAAAGCAAGGTCTTTATGATATTTTTCAAGATGTTGGTCGCTACGTAGAACAACCTGTACCAGTACCCGTGCCTCGTCATAAGCAACAACAATCTGATCTTGTTACTACCGACGCAAGGACACCACTTGCGTCGTCTCCCTTTACCCCTCCGCTGCCGTCTTCAACTCTTTCGCCATGTGAGCTGGCAGGTTCAGCACCAGTCGCCGTAGAAAGTACCGGTATTCACCCTCGGACACCAATGGCCCAAAGCCGACAATGCTGTTCGCTGGCCACTTTACCTCAGCCGCGCGTGTCGCCGTCTCCATGGGACCATCTTGATTCGCCTGCAGCATCGGTTTTGGCCAGTTTTGCGCTTCTGCTTCCACTGAAAGAAGAAGAGCAGGACGAGATAGTAATAGACGACGACTATGTACTCCAGGAAGTGATTGGCCATGGTGGATTTTCCGTGGTCCGGCGAGGGTACTGTATCTCGAGCGGTGAAAAGGTCGCGATCAAAGTCTTGGACAAGAGTACTTTTTGTTGCGATCGCGAGATATCCATTTGGCGATCATTACAACATCGGTATATTCTGAGGATGCACAAGGTTGTGGAGACAGACACGACAATCTACATCATGAGCGACTATTGTCCGGGTGGATCTTTGCTGGACTATTTAAAGAAGAGAAACAAGTTGACAGAAAGTGAGGCGCGACGGGTGTTTTTGCGACTGTGTGAGGCCGTTGCCTATCTTCATGATAAAATGCGGGTGTGTCACAAGGATTTAAAATTGGAAAACGTGTTGCTAGATGAACATGAACACGTGAAGCTTTGTGATTTTGGATTGGCGATGCCCATCATGGCAACATTGAGTGACGCTGATGGAGGATCGCTAGCTTATGCCGCTCCAGAACAAATCCGAAAGAGTCAAAGAAGCGTGGCGTGTCCAAAGACGGACCTTTGGAGCCTTGGGGTGATCCTTTATGCACTCACGGTAGGGCATCTGCCCTTTCAAGACGACTATGATCCGCGCTTGCAGCAAAAGATCTTGAGTGGTGTATATGAAATCCCATCCACAGTCTCCGAAGACCTTGCGGACCTAGTACGTGGTCTGCTCACGCTAGATCCAGCCAAAAGGTTTACCATGCAACAAGTCTTTTCCTCAGCCTGGTGCCGCTACCGGCAACTGTAAGTCTACTTCTGCCTATCACCCCTCGTTTGCACATATAGCGTGCGTCCATCATCAATGCTATTGGTCCTTTATCGTCGGTCCATGCTGTATGAACTACAGGTGGTGTTGCTGGAAACAAGGTACCTGTCTCGCGCTCTGGATCCTATCAAGGTCAGTTTTGCTACCATGAGCTACCGCGTCAAGACAAGAATGGACAACAGCGTTACCCTTTTCGTATTTACAAGAGACTTTTTCACTGAACTTGGCGCCCTCTTGACCATCTTGATGTGCTCTCTGCTTGGTATTCCAGTCACATCTACAAACTGTGCGACCTGCGCAACGGCTGCCATCGGTCTGCAATGGAAACCGCAAGGCTGTCAACTGGAAGATGGTGCATGTTTGCTTGAGTCCTTACTTTGACTACAGCTGGTCTTATCTCTAGATGCCTTTATGTCGTGTTTACCTGCTCTATTTCATTTGTTCATATAACCCTCAGACGCTCTAGGCCTAAACATCATTTTGTAAGCTTTTGACTATGTGCATATTACTTACGATCGTATTAATGATGATAATAATAACAAAAGTATCATCAAACTTATCTGATCTCTTTCTATTCGAAATCTGTTTCATAAAGTGTTGCTCGTATCAGCGTGAGAGGTCGATATGCACAGGCCGATTGCTTGTTCCCAAAAGGATGGATGGTACGCTTATCCACACACGCATATTCAAGCGATAGAATAGTCTACGATAATCAATGCATGTGTGTTGTATACGAGAAGTGGCAAGTCGTGAGGCTGGCACTTTCAATGCCCGTCATGCGTTGTCCTAAGGTGCCTTTCGAAGAGCTGGCCAATAGATATCTATGATACTGTTTGGTCTACCGCCACCTGCATACAGGTTTATTCTTTGAAATTTGGAACAGTATATACAAAAGGTTTGCGCGGAGGAAACAAATAATTAATATATCCGCAAAGTGTCTGACAAGACTTGCAGACGCCGCTTTCATGCGCGTACGTATGCTGATGGATGTTTGATCTGTCTAGGGAAGGTGATAGAGAAGGACTTTAGCAGAAGCCCTTCACTTCGCGGAGATGTCATGTCCGAGAGTAGTAGCAAAAAAGTGGGCAGCTGGCAGTAAGTGACTAAACTGTTACAGGAGGAACTCCTGCACATCGACCCAAGGATTCGGCGCTTTTATATGGTCCTAACATCGATTTGGCCTTTTGTCACCTGAGAATGGATCTGCATGGACGTGCATAGCGCCGAGGAGAAAATCTACTGCCAAGCGGCACAGAAGGAGGCACATTACTTGTTGTGATGTGCAAGTGCATAAACAAAGCATATCTTTGTTTGGATCCGAAGATGGAATGTTATCTTTGCAGCAGGAGGGGTGTTTTTTCGCTGTTATAACACCATCCCCGACAAGAGATTTAACACACTCTTTTTTTCTCCATTTGCACACTTGTTTTGTTTTCCGCATGGATAGCAAAAGTGCACCACCACGT
Organism: Thermomucor indicae-seudaticae; assembly: GCA_000787465.1. NCBI lineage: Eukaryota > Fungi > Mucoromycota > Mucoromycetes > Mucorales > Lichtheimiaceae > Thermomucor > Thermomucor indicae-seudaticae. The sequence continues at coordinate 11,287 of JSYX01000656.1, read as the reverse complement.
AGACGTCAGCCTTTCCAGCTTTACGTACCAGTTCACCGTCGAACAGCGAACACAATGACGACGACGGAAGTTAACAGTCCTAGTCCTAGTCCTCCTCCTCCTCCAGAACGTCGCCATGTACAAACGAGTGTTCCGACCGGAGACACTGTTGTTCGTCGAGGCCGTGGTCAATTCAGAGCACCTCCCACAGAACAGTCAGAAGCGGAAAAACCCAAACGATCGACACCGATTGACAAGTACACTGATGTTTATGCACAACGGGTATACTCGACGAATGACCGTTATAAGACCCGAAGGTGGTCCCCACCATCAGCAGTAGCACAAACTACTGCTACAATTACTGAACCTTTTAAGCGGAACGATCTTCAACAACAACACAACAGTAACAAGAAAAAGGACGAAATGGAGGAACTTACGGCATCACTCTCGGCATTTAGTGTAACAAACAAGGACGACACAACATCGGATAGTTCTTCCTCCTCAAAAGAAGAGTGGGAAAACTTGTTGGACGAGTTATCAGAAGACGAAGACAATAAGAATAACAGCAACAACAAAACAGAATCCAAGCGTGCAACGTCAGCTCCTATTGATCGTATGTCGTATTTTCCCTTTCTGCCACTCCTTTTCTTTCAATTGGCTAAACGTGAAATAGAATATACAGAAGCAACCACCGTTTTGGATTGTTATGATTTCCCAGCATCCTTCAAGACACATCATTTGCACAGTATATTCCAAAGCTACGAAGGCGGATACCGAATACAATGGGTGCATGATACCAGAGCATTGATTATTTTTGAAAGCCCAGGCATTGGTAAGAGAGAGAAACAAGCCATTGTAGGGCTAAAGAGTTTCTGACGGCATCTATCCAAAGCCAAATTGGCTTTTATGGAAACCGCAAACAATTCTCTCGCTACTATCCGCCCATACACAGGGCCCATGGATATCATCAAGCGTAGGATATCTTAAAGACCCTTCATGATTTGTTGCACTGTCTCATTTTATCCGTTCATAGCGCTGTCTGGAGCTTGTAAGCCTGTACGACAACGGCCAATGACAACGGACATGGTCGCGAGGCGATTGGTCCATGGAGCGCTTGGCGTAAAGGGGCCTCCGCGTACAGCTGCGCAACGAGAAGTTGAACGCAACATGCTTCAAGCCGTGAGAAGTAAGCTTTTATTAACCTTGTTCCGGTGTATATCTTACTTATGAACCTTTATCAGATGAACGAGAGGCTAAACGTCAAATGGCTGCTCGCCGCGCTCACGAAATTGCTGCAGCCTTCAATGAATGAATCCCACTTGTTCTTGAATATGCATCCGTAGTACATACGTACACATTCGATACTTTATTATCCCGTAGTCTATCACCGTTTTTACTGCTACCCTGTACTCCTCTGCAGGCGTCATTATATAAGCATATGGTTCTACGAATAGCACGTTTTGTGTCTTGCTTACGCGGGCCTTCAAAGGCAAATCTTTTTTTTCACTTGACTTTTCTTTTTCATCTCTTTCTTGTGACAACAATGCCGTACCACATTGAGGTAATGAGAGACTCGTAATCCGAACCGAAAAAGCATGTACTAATTGTGTGCAACGCATTTTGATTGCAGTATGCAAAAGTAAGTTGTTGACAGATCGAAACGCGGTTTCCGCTGTCGCGCGATCTCCGCTAACGGGCTGCGTGTATTTCAGAGTGGCCGCTCCAAGTGCAAAGGTCCCAAGGCACTTTGCCACCAACCTGACCGAACTATTCAGGTTTGTCTCAGAGTTGTGAAGGGTGAAGCAGAATGAAAGAAAGAAAAGCTTATAGTAATAATATTATTATATAAAGATTGGAGAACTGCGGTTTGGCGTCGACGTGGAAGGACCGTCGTTCAATTCGACTACATGGAAGCATTGGTAAAAAAAATACCAATACGAGGTTAGCTATAATGGTTATACTGATGATAAAGATGGGCCCAGGACATGTGTGACACCCAAAGTGATTGCAAACATGAAAGAGAAGATGGAAAGCCCTGAAGAAATGGAAGGTTTCGACAGTTTACGTGACGAGGATGCTGAAAAGGTTCGAAAGGCATGGGAGAATGGGGAAATCCCTGAAGAAGACCGTCCAAAGAAGACAGAAGAGTAAGAAAGGACCTTCCCTGCGCGCGGTGCTGCTGGACTGATCTAGACCATTTTCTAGGAACGAGGAAACACCTAAGCGCGGGCGCGCAAAAGCAAAGGAAACTGAAGCGGAAGAGAAGCCAAAGAAATCGCGCGGAACCAAGCGAAAGAATGATGACAAACAAGGAGAAGAAGAAGGAGGAGAAGAGAAGCCTGCTGCAAAGAAACGAGGTGCTCGCGCGAGGGGTAGACGCAAGAGGAAGACATCTGCCAAAGATGAAGAGTAGTATGGTATGATCGAATTATGGCAAATTGTGGTTCCACGAATGGAAATCGTTGGATTTTTTTTTGCGCTTCGACCAGAAGACCATTTGCTCTGAGGCTCAATTCTTTTTTACACTTTTGAGCTGATCAGTTTTGCTCGGCTGTCCAAGCTCAATTGGCCCTCTCCAAATGAGCTTAGGCTTGCAATGAGATCAATCTGTTCTGGAAAAAAGTATTTGATGTCTATCTGTTTCTAAGGCGCGTGACAATCTATGTAAAAAAAAGTTTTCTATGAGAACTAGAGATCAAATGTTGGCACCAGGCACTTGATCGCCCCAGTAAGCATTCCGTTCACCGTGACGCGTTGCAGTGCATGTGCAGTAAGTTTTAGACATTGCTGCAGTTGAATTAACACCCAATCTGTTTTCTTCTTTTGGAGAAAACTGGCTACAAAAAACAAACCATCTCGCTAAACTTTATTTCGCAAGAAGGACAACTCTTTGAACTTCTCATTCAAAATGCCATCGACGTCGCCCAGAACCGAAGGTGATCGCACGGGCTGCCTCTTCTTCGCGGTTGGAATTTGCAGTTCCTCGCGTTTCCTCTTCAAGAACTTTGCTGCTGTTGATTTTGGCATGTCCACTTGCGCAGCGGCCTTCTCGATGGAAAGATCATCTCGGAAATGTAACAGCATGAGCGTCAGCGCTTGTTCCTCGGTATATTTTCGGTACGGCCCACGCTTTTTCCTTCCTTATCTTCTGCTGGGCTCGGTAGGAGGCGGGTTCCTATGGTTATCCGCGTTTTCATGGCTGATCGCTTGCATTTCGAAGGGTTCTCCCTCGTTGCCATTGATATCCATGCAATTGTCATTTTGCAAAGGGAGAATAGGTCGAGGTTCCGGTTGTTGAGTTCGGAAGTTCTTGAAACCGTTGAACATGGTGGACTTTGAGCTGGATCATGTCAAACGAGAGACGTTTTTATATTGACAGTGGCCCAGCAGCTCGTTCGGACAAGACTTAATTGCAACACGATGCGTCTGCTCTTTAAGCAGCAATGGCGACGTGTTTATCAGATGATGAATAATCTACCTAGAGTCATGATGTCTATCAGAAATAAACTGCACAGTGTTACTGTTTTTTAGGACAACGTAAATATCGGTCTCGATCGTAGCAATGACAAAGTGCTTATCGGATGAGTAATCCGCACAAACATCACAAGGGACCTTAACACGAGATGTCACTTTACTGTGCCACTATCCTGACTTGCATCATCTCAGCGTTTGAACGAAAGATACCAGTTTAGATGCTCGTTTAGAGCAGATTTTATGTCGGTTTACACTGTTTTCACAGAACGGTTTGGACATGAGTTTAGAGTAAAATTTACACTCGGCTTTGGACACCACATCAGATTGATTGTAGACGCAGCTTTAGACATCAGTGTAGACACCGAGCAGACACTGCTTTAGACGTGAGTTTACATGGCTGTTTAGACATGACTTTGGACATGAGCGTAGACATCGAGTGTAGACATTGAGTTTGGTCACTGCTTTTAGAGATCAAGTTTAGACAAGAGTTTAGACATCAAGTGTGGACATCGAGTTTAGACACTGCTTTAGACACAAGTCTAGACATTAGTTTAGACATCGAGTTTAGACACGAGTTTACACGCGAGATTTTGGATGTCAGTTTAGACAGCCAAATTTGCATTGTCACGAAAAGAATAACTGGGGCTTCCTGGTTCCGATGACGGTGCGACTGCCAGTGATGAGAAACGTTAAACGTGTATCATCACAATTAAGTTGCATGATCAGAACACCATTCAATACTCTGTCAATATGACGAAAGACACGTCAGTGTACTATCTAAAAGTTTCACGATTCCATCGCAAGTGCGTGAATAGTGTTGGCCAAGATAAATGTTTAAGCAGTGGACATCCGTTTTTTATTGTGCACACCTTTTCTCTTCTTTGATACTATCCGTCCTGAGTTTCTTCGAAGCATTATATGACTGTACTGTTCATGTTATCGACAAGAGTCCGTCTGTAAAGATTATCATGCAAGTTCCGAGATGTTTATCCTCTTTCGCGCAAGACTTTCGAGCGGTGAAAGAAGCCATATGCGCACGCTCAAGACAGAGAAAGAAGAATTTTCAATGGATGCAATCCGTTGAGTGACGGCTGAAGCTCTGTGTATCCAACGGCAAGGATAACCTTTACCAAGATTGGTCTGAGGGTACGTTTTTCTATTTTAATGTTACAATTCATTTTCTTACGACATGTTGCAAGGTTTTCTTCATTTCGGGGAGTGTGGGCCGACCGCGGGCCAAATCGGCGGGGGTATGGGTGGGACATTGGGTTTTGTCTGCCCTGTCACTGACAGCAGGGCCTTCGCCTTCAGGGCGTTTACGGCGTAAGTATTTATTTGGTGAAGCAAACTGACAATGACTAACCGTATTCTTATTTTTGCAATTATTCAAATTGGCGTTGTCTTTGGACTTAATTATTCTGTTGTATTTGCGCAAACTTTTCTGTACTTTTGTCCAAAATTTTAGTATAAAGCCATATTGAGAAAAGCCCTGTCAAAAAGGTGACCAGTCTCCTTTGTTCTGTTCGGGATCGCGTGTTAAAAGGTATCACTGGTTTTCCCCTCCAATCTTCTGCTGTTGACATTTTCAATAGAGCATGTCTGAAGCGATCAATTCAGACGACGATGTTGTACAGATTAAGCGACATCAGGGTACCCCATCTGGGCAAGCGATCAACATTACCGAAGTCATTCGGTTAGTTACACAATTTCTGGAGGACTGTGGGTACCAGTAAGTCGGAACAGAAACACCCAAAAACAGTAAATAACAGTAATCATCTTAATCAATAACCTTTTGCGTGCATTATTATTAGGCGAGCAGCCGATGTTCTGCAGCAGACGTCTGGAATATCAATGGAAGACTGGGAAATCGTTCAGTTCCGTGAGGCTGTTCTTTGCGGAAACTGGGATATCGTTGAGAAATTCCTTCCCACAGTGCAGATGAGTAACCTGAGTGCTGATCAGCAGAAAGAGTCCTTGTTTCTGGTGCGGCAACAGAAATATCTGGAGCTATTGTCAGCAAGAGATCTAGTCAAGGCTATTGAAATCCTTCAGAATGAGCTTCGACCCTTATGTGAGTCCTCAGGGAGACTGCATGAACTTTGCAGGTATGGGGCCCCGTCAAGAAAGGTATTGCCGTGTTTGACGGATTCATTATGTAGCTATATCATGTATCCATCAACGCCGACCACGGATACGAATCATACACCCTCTCGCGAACAGCTACTGGACCAATTGGGAGGCAAGAAATTCCCGGTGAACAGTGCATCTTGCTCGTTTAACCTTCATGTGGCCTTTATTACTATTAGCCTATATCGCGCCTTCAAGTATGATACCCAAAGGACGTCTCCTCAAGCTGCTAGGACAAGCATTGGAGTGGCAAAAGAGAAATTGCTATTATCACAACATTGAAGATACCTCAGCGACACTCTTCAGCGACCATGTCTGCGCCAGGTTAGATCTCAATGTGCATATGTATTCATCTCTCTCGGATTCTAAATACTTGAGACAGAATAATGTTACCCTTTAGAACCGTACATATTTTACAAGGTCACACGGACGAAGTATGGCGAATTGCGTTCTCCAATAATGGCAACTATCTTGCGTCAGTATCCAAAGATCATACTTGCATCATATGGGACATGGAGGCAAGTGTTTAATACATGGTATTATTCTTTCTGTGAAGGCTTATCTTGGGCTTTAACCAGACTCTTGCCAAAGCTCAAGTGCTTAAGGACGATGGCGGCGGCAGTCATACTTCCTGCATTTGGTCACCGGATGATTCGAAGCTCTTGGTGTGTGGTGGCGATCTGCTGCTACGGATGTGGAACCCAATAGTTGCGTATCTAGGATCCCGTGCAAAAAGGTTGAAAAGAAAGAAGGCGAGTTCTAACGGCGTGGCAATAACCATTTTTAGACAGCTGAGTTGATGCAAGTCTTCAGAGGCCATCTGGGTCAAGTAACGTGCTGTGTCTGGCTTCCTGACGGAGAACATATTATATCGGGTGCTTGCGACAAGCTGATATTCTTTTGGGTTAAGTACAAGCGTTGTGAAAAAGAAGACGAGGCTGTTACTGACTATGTCCTTTATTGACAGGGAACGAATGGTTCCCTTTTGAACGCGGTACCGACTGCTCGCGTGATGAATATGAAAATTACCAAGGATGGGCGGCGCCTTGTGACCACTGGTTTTGACAGACGCATTCGTGTCCATCAAATCTGCGGTGACTACCGCATAGTTAACATCTGGTAAAAGAATCACGTAAAAGGAGACAGGAAGTCCAGGAACTCACCTTCTTTATTGTTAGCGAGATACCCGAGCAACATATGATCACCTCGTTGGATCTAAGTGCAGACGGGCGGTTTCTACTTACCAATATCCAAAAGTTAGAGGAAATTCATTTATGGAGTTTGGAAGAACAGCGTCTGGTTCAGAGTTATTCTGGACACAAGCATGCATCGTATGTCATACGGTCTGCCTTGGGCGGTGTAAAGGAAAGCTTTATCGTGAGCGGTAGCGAAGGTAACAACATATATTCGTCTCTTTTCTTTATCTTGTGTTGCATGAATGACACGGAATTTTGTAAAGACAATCGCATTTACGTGTGGAGCAAGGAGCATCGACAGCTGCTGGAAGTTTTGCAGGGCCACTCACAGATTGTCAATGACATTGCGTGGTGTCCAATCAACCGCATGCGCTTTGCTTCAGCTAGCGATGACAGTACCGTAAGAATGTAAGTTACAGGACATGTATGGAACCGAGAAATGCTGTTGGCTGAGACAGATAATTTTGTTAGGTGGAGTGCGCCGATCAATCCAACGTCTATAGCATCCATGACTACTTCTGAAATATAGATATCTTGCTACTCATATCTAATATTACATTTGTATATTTACATTTGTATTTCAGAAGGTTTTGCTTGATATTTAAAATACATAATCCACTCCTTTTGCAAATCAAGCCTCTAACGGTATGTTTTTATATACAAATACGAAGAATTTGCAATCATGCTGCGCTTGTCTGCTGCCGTGCGCGTTCGCGGGCTTGTTGCTTTTCTACGCGTGCTTTTCTCCATTGTGGGCCAAACTTTTGCAGCACCACAAGCAATACACAGGAGCATGTCAGCACCAAACCCAAGGTGGTAAACATCCAGCCAACTCCAACGCCTTGTATACCCAACTCAATAACAGCCGCAGAAACCGCACTGCAACAGGAAAAGAGAAGAAATGAGTGCCATGACGCCGTGCTTTACGCTATCAAAATTAATATTACCCAAGAAGACATCGGACCACGTTATTTGAGGCTGTGATTGACGCGCCTTTACCCGGAAAGAGATCCACCAGAAAGGTCTGGATTGAATTGGACACGGAGGACATGTTGAAACCGACTACAACAAGAAGGTCAACCGTTAGTACACTTTGTGGTTAGGCGGTTTTGAAAAGGAAAAAGAGAACTTGCATATAAATTGCAGGATCAGTGGCACAGCCAGATGAGTACGAGTGTAGATAGCCCAGCCATAACCGATGGTCACAGCCTGAGTCAGCAAAGAATTGTACCAAGCTGTCCGGAGGCGCACACGGTGAAGTGGAAAATTCAAAGGTATTTTACCCTTTTCGCACACGATACCCGTTTTGCGTTGCGTGGCCTTGAACAAGTGGTCGAGCAGTCTACCCTGAAAGAACGAGCCGAGGATGCTTCCGCATCCGAGGGACAGATAGCAGACGCCGACCTGGATCTCGCTGAGCCCGTAATAGTTGGATAATAAGGAGGAGGCGGAGGTCATGAAGCAGTAAAAGATGGCAAAGTGAACACCGTTAAATAGGAGGGCAGTCCCTACGTCCGGTTGCAAAATGTATAAAAAGGACGATAGAAAGTTTGGGAAACGGCGAAACCGCTTCATAGACGATGATTTGCTTTGTTGACCGTTACGGCGTCGTTTCAGCCACTGGAACGGGGTCGGATTAGCATAACCGGAACCGTTGCCGACCAAAAGTCGTAGGGTTTCAGGTAAAAAGAAAAAAATCATGGTTATCGCCACGGCACCATAGATTGTCAAGATCCAAAAGAGCCACCTTTTGTATAACGTCACGTTAGTCATGGCCTTGTTTGTTAAGGAAAGGAAGGTCTTCATTTACCTCCAACCGATCGTTCCTGCCACAACCCCACCAATGACAGGGCCAATCACAGGACCCAGTTGCTGACCCAGAGAAATAAGACCATAGTAAGTCCCGCGACTAAACATGCAACATGATGATTCAGCAAAAATGCAAAAAGCAATGTGTGTTATGGCAACTTGATTGCACCTACTTTGCAGGCGTCGAGATGTCACTGACTGTTCCAGCACCTGAAATAAACATCATGATTAGTTAACTCCTTATTCGCTGATGATGTAAACATTGATGCAACTTTACCAACGGCAATAACAGAACTAGATCCAAATGCTTGCAGCATACGGAGAACCATGAGGCCCGCCAAATTTGGCGTTAATGCAATACCAATACAAGCACCGACGTAAATAACCATTGTCATCAGATAAATCGGTCGTCGACCCCACAAATCAGCCAAAGGTCCCCAGAACGAAGGAGAAAGGCCTTGGAAGATCATGTACGTCGTCACCGTTAAATTGACCAGTTCTGCGGTTGTATTCAAATCCTATGATCGTTATCAACCGAGAAGATGAATTAGATAGAAAACCACTGAGACTTGTCGAGCAAAGAAGAAATCACCACACCTTTTGGACAGCTGTTAATGTGGGAACGTAAATACTTCCAGAGATGGGTGATATGAGCCCTGCCACGGCAACAATGGCAACAATCAGGAGCTTTTGGGTCCCTGAAAAGACGGTATAAGGTTCATTGACGGATGTTGTCGATGTCTGCACCTTTTCAATCGCCGTCGTCGGCATCGGATCAGCACCCGATTTCACGGAAACGGTTTCGTCGATCGTCGTCGCGGGCTGCGTAGCGGTTTCAATGGTGGAAGCGTCGTCACTGGCTGAATTCATCGTGGGCATGATCTTGTATACAAGGTGGATATCAGGTCATATGCGCTTGCGCTTGTATAATCCGTTCAAAAGAGAAGTATAGAGAGAGGAGAAAATGAGATCGATCAAGAAAAACGAAAAGGCCGTTTTTATATATCCATCCATATCACAAACATGGCTGGCTGGACTCGTGGCATCTTTAAATTTCCGTCTTTTCTCCTTCCCAAATCCCTTTTCATATTACATTGACTCACACATAACTCTTTCTTCTTTACTCTCAAGTAATTTAGGATCCCCGTCAACAACACAATAGCCTACTGTAACCCCATTTTTCTTTCGTCTTTCTCCATGTAAGCTGGCCCGATCGCAACTTGCCCAAATGGAAGAAAATTTACCCTTTGCAATAAAAATTTCCATGAAAGGATGTCGCCACCCGATGGCAAGAAATCCAACTCCGCCTTCTGATTTCCAGGGCAAGGAGACAATTGCCGAAAATGCGCGCTGGTCTTCCTTTGTGGATACTGAATCTGCTGCCCATGGAGGTATCAAACTCGATTATTATTATACCAAAACTGCAGTGAAGGAACTGCGGTTTTCCGGTCGGATCAGTCGTCCTGGTTCTAAGGATCAAAACAAATCACTACCCTGTGTATCGGCAGAACCTTCGGAAACGAAAAACTTTCTGATCCATGGAAGAATAACGACATCTTGTAGAACCCCACGTGGCCACACATCGATGTCGTCAAGTTACGCTAAAAGAAGTGTTTTTGCTGTATCTACACGACGTGTAATCATTATCATATTATGCATCTGAGGAACACAAAACCTTGCAATCCTATCTTGATCGAGCAAAACGTTCATAAGGTTCATTTGTGGCCACAAGCTGATCATGAACCGAAACAGTGATTGCTTTCGTCCAAGAAATCAGATCACTGCATCCCACTTTAAGCTTAACTAATTAGTCGCGCGGGTTATCGGGATCCGTTCTCAGGGAATACTTCGGATAGCCCGAGGATCGGTTTACATCCGTGACAAAGAAGTGCATATACTCGCACGATGAAATATCTCGAGAGCCGACTGCAACTGTTCTAACAGACAAACAGTAAGTCTCTGGAATAGATAACATCTTAAGAAGCTCATTATAGCTTTCTGGATTGATGCATTCGGTAGTAGTGATATAAAAATAGCGAACAACTTCATAGCATCTCGAGTAAGCCTACAAAGGGACAGTTATGCCACTACAACGAGATGTATCAAATGCAATATTGATGGAATCTTTGATTGGTGGTATGGTGGATTCTACCATGTGATTGCCAAAGGCTATCATCCGGCGTTGAAAGAAAGCAAAACCAGGACGGGAAAAAAAGGACACGTAAGCATCACGAATAAGTAGCATTACAAGGAAAAACAAGCAAGTTATGCTCAATTCGGCCAGCACGAAAAGTCAGACATCTCTTGCAGAGCGACGCAACTACGAACGATCAAATGAGCAGCCTCCCATTGAATGACTATTCTGTCGAATCGATCAGGGACGGATTAATATGCCAAGTTTCGCCTTTGGATGCCGTACAGACAAGTTTTAATCTCGGCAAAAGAGAGGCAGCACGTCATTTGTATCCCGGAACTATTACATTCTTCAGCAACGCGATTAATGAGGTCAAACATGCCCTTCTGTCCGTACTTTATGCGCATCGTGCAGCGGCTTACAAAAATCATGGAAACTGTGGAAAAGCTTTGGAAGACGCAAATCAAGCCATTAAACTGTCGCCAAACTTGCCCGACGGTTACATTCAGGCCGCTGACGTCTTGCAAAAACAAGGGGAAGATGGCAAGGCTCTGATTACGTTGGGCAA
>JSYX01000654.1:0-19003 GCA_000787465.1 Thermomucor indicae-seudaticae | reverse complement strand
ACTTTTTGTACTACACCGTTTCCAAACACGAGGCGAGGTCACCCAGCATGATAGCCTGCAAGTTTGCCATCTGCATAATCGGTTTAGGATCCCTAACTCTGGTATTTGACGCATCGAAAAACTGCAGCGCTTGAATAATCAAGCAAAAGTTCGATGAAGCGTAAGGACGACGCAGTGAGCCCTTCTAGAGACATCAAACGGATATGACAAGGCAGATTAAACGAAGGCTAACTTTAACTTCCACAAAAAGACTTTATGGTCTAGTTACGCTGAAGACAATGGCAGACACCCACCAATACGCGTCCTTTGATGTGATTTTAAAGACTGAAACTGTATTTTCTTACTTGATCGCGGTACGCTTGTTATTGAAGCGTGAGTAAACACTTTATATTAAGCAATAATTCATAGGTAAACATATACGACCCTGAAGTGTAAGCTGTCCATCCCATGAGATAATGACGATGATCAGAGGAGATAAGGCGGCATTCCATTGATCTTTTTCCCTGAAACTTTAAGGCGAGATTTATTGACCCGTAAATTTCTTGCATCCTTTTTATGCTTTGTCATTCTGTAAGAGAAAATGGGTTGCACACTGAATGTATTGAAAGAATTAAGGGAGTCAAACAAAGAAAACATGAAGGAATATCGCTTATAATCGCTACCAGTGGAGTTAGGGATCGTTCATTCCTCGAATACTCATATTTGTTCAAGTATACTCGAGTACCTATTCAACCTTGGACAAATACGAGTACGGAATCTGGCAAACGTCCAAATATGAGCATACTCGGACCTATTCGAATATTGAGTAGTATACTTGAATTCGCTCGTATTCGTATTTGCCGACCCCTAAATGGGATTGAAACTGTCTGAAATCATCAACCCGGCCATAGTCAAGTTGACTGAGAAACTGCACGCGACGAGGTTCGCACACGATGGCCCTTATAGCTCCCCTCCCCTCCCATATTCCACCCAACACTTAAATCCCACCATTGTCGCCTCCCACCGAGTAATGTCCTTCCTCTTTCCACAACGAAGCCCATAGCCAATCGCTGCTGGGAGGTCCCCTTTAGCGAAGCGAAGGCAGAACACTAGTGTCGTTACACAAAGAATTAACGGATGGGATCGCCAGTATATATTGGATTAAAATAGCCAACGAATGAATGGACGACTGACACTAACGACAAGTGCTTCTCCGATGTGGTCCGCAAAAGAAAACGCAACACGGGAAAAATAAAAAGGGGAGGCTATCGTAGCTAAACTGTCCTCATATGCAAGTGCCAAACTTGCGAGAACAGGAGCCCAGAAATATGTAATGCGAGGAAAAAAAGTAGTCCTGAAAGGTTACATTATATAAAACCTGTAATTAGCTTGTGCTGCTATTCTGGTTTTCAAATTCTTTTGGGGAGCGGCGGAACCGGTGGATCTCTTCTTTTTGTGGACAATTAGTATCGTGGATAATGCGAAAGTAACAAACCTCATAAAAAACTCTTTTCGCTCTTTGTTTTCCTTCATACATTCATTCTTTGTTTGCTCTACTTCCTCTTTTTCTTTCCCCTTTCCTTATTTAACCTTGTCGCTCCCTTTTATCCTGCCTGGCTAGCCTGTGATGCTATTTGACCGGTATCGAAAGACGAAGCGTCCAGGCGATAATACCTCGACGACGCAGTTATCCAACAAACCACAACCTCAAAAATCGAGTAGTTTGGCGGGCGCGTTATTTCGACGGCTGCCATACGCATTGACGAGAAAACCATGGCAGCAGCAACAGCAGCAGAAGCGACAGGACTCTGGAGTCAGCATTGTCATTGCAGCACCACGGCAATCAGCGTCATTACCAAATATAACTCGGTTGGATACTGCCAACCTCAAGATGATGGGCGATGAGTCGCCCTCATCGCTGTCGCCGTTGCCGGTTGTGTCACCGCAGGAAAAATGTGCCCAGGGACAGCTACTTAGAGCCGAAAGTGAACCGAAACCTTTAATGACTGTATCCACCCCAGTCGGCGGCGGCGGCGGATTACTCTGTAAAGCGGATGTTAACCATCATATTCGGGCACGTCGCGTGGCGAAAAGGCACTCTGTTGAACATTATAAACCGTCATCGCACCTAGACGATCACATGCCTAGTTTACAGCCTACGAAAAGGGCCAAAAGTGAAAAGGACAAACGTCATTCCTATACTTACGGTCATATCACGGATGGGATCGACCGTCTGACTGTAGCTGACTTGAATTTACCCAATGAAGTCGCCTTGCAGCTGCCTCGACTGCCACAGCGTTCACAGAGTCAGCAGTTGCCACCTTCTCAACCCAAACTAGCCCTTCCTCGTGCACACTCTGTATCGTCTTCTATGCACAACAAGCACGTGGACTATGTGCCGACTTATCGACCGCTGTCTGCCGAGCGACTGGCCGGTATGCTTGCTGCCGGCAAGCAAAACATGGTGTTGATTGATGTACGCAGCCTGCTGGAATATCAGAAACGACGCATTCGTGGCTCTCTCAACGTCAATTTGCCCTCACTGCTAATCAAGCGCTATCAGCGCGGAACCATGTCTAATTTCAACTTGGAAAACTTCATCACGACTGCTGAAGGACGAGAACGTTACTTGCACCGACGCCGTCAGCGTCATCAAGAACAGGAGGCACCGCCTACCATAACCACTTCGACACCGACCGTAACTTCGTCGATCCTGGAACAAAAGGCAGCTGAAGCCGCAGCGAAAGCGAAAAGACGAAGTCTGGGGACTGACGACACGGTCTGGGTTGTGTATGACGACGATATGCTTGAATCTCAACAGACCTCGCAAGCCTGGACATTACTAAAGGTCCTTGATCGTGCCACGAAAAGTCATAGTATCCCTGAGGATGGAGTTACCGGTTATTCGAGCGAAGTATACTATCTTCGTGGCGGCTTCAAAGCCTTCGATCGTGATTACAGTGACCAATGGATCGAAACAACATGCGAAGGAGAAGAAAGCGTAGATGGTTTCATGGACCAAGACGTATCTGATCGATCCAACAGTATCGTTTTACCACGACGCTCAGTGAGTTATACCATGGGAAGTGGCGTCAATGACAAGAGCCATCTGCACCGACGTACGAGTCTCTTCAGTTTAGACACGCAAGCTGCCAGGGCCAACAATGCAAGCGCTTTAGCTCGTCGCGCTAATCGCAGATCACAAGCTGCAGCCGCCAAGCAAAACAACAATAGCAACAATAATAATAACTCGACGCACCATTCGGTCAGCAGGCCTGCACCGGAGAACGCTGCGACAACAAACTCGAATGATTTGCACTCATCATCATCGAACATGTTGTCTGTACAGCAGCAGCATCTCGCAGCAGCATCAAGTGCATCCACATCGACCTCATCTTCGCCGCTGGCACGGGTTGTCGAGGACGACGACGAAACTATGGCTGATACGATTTCGCCACACACCGAAGCTGATTTCGAGTTTGTCATTTCCGAGATCATTCCTGGATTTCTCTTCTTGGGTCCCGAAATCGAGACTGCTCAGCAGGCCGAGCAGCTCAACCAGCGTCATATCCGGCGAGTCCTTAACATGGCTGAAGAGTGCGATGACAAGGTCCTTGAAAAGAACTTTATCTATCGCAAGATTGCAGCGCGGGATACAGTAGAAATGAAGAATATTGATTGGGTCATGATGGAAGCAGTATGCTTTATTGGTAAATAACTAGCTTGTTTGTTACAAAATAATCTGCTCATTCTCTTTCTTATGCTCGATAGAGGACGCCAAACGCCATCACGAGCCGATCTATGTCCATTGTAAGGCTGGCAAGTCGCGCTCGGTCACTGCTATTTTAGCCTACTTGGTCTCTTCTGAACGCTGGACGCTCAAGCAAGCCTACCGTCATGTCATCAAAGCTCGTCCTAATATTTCGCCTAATATTGGTTTTATTGCCGAACTCATGAAAATGGAGGGTCGCGTGCATGGCAGAGTGAGCAGTTTTATGGAGACTGATTGGCAATCCACGTCGATACCCAGCCCTGAATTTGCTCGTGAGCTTCAACAGCTGGAGCGAGCGTGGCAACAAACCCCTCGAGATACAGTACCACCCATAGCGTTCGAGTGATCAATACCAGTATTCCTTTGCTAATAATCCGAATAACGTGTACATACGTCTTTCATCTCTCACCCCTCACCCAAGCTGCGTAACCTGGTTTTATCAATATTACTGCTTTCTATTGTTTTTCCTGCTTCTGTCCTTTAGGGAAAGGTTCGAGGCTTAAAAACCGAAAAATAAAGATATATAGTTCGTTCTCTTTGGATGACGTGAAAAAGATCTTTACTTGTTTTTTATATGGGGCCCGTATCTGTTGATACTTTCTGTTCACCGCTAAGCAACCTATAAAATTCAGAGTGTGCTTGTTCTATCTCAAAAAGCATCTGTCGTTTCTGTTCGTCTGTAATTTCATCGCTGGCTTTCATGGCATGCAAGGTGATAAGCCATTTTCGTACCTTGGACCTTCCTTCAAAGTCTGCAGGTAGTTCGGGATCTTTGTTGAGGGCTTGTATCAATTCAGCCAGGAGCGGATGCAGTTCATCTACTGCAAGACGGTTTAACCGTAGTGCATCCTGTAGCGTTATGAAGCACTTTTTGGAAGGGAAAGCTTTAGCACTTTTACATTCTGACTGTCACTGCTTTACTACTTCTTACGGAAACAATATCTGCAATCAATTTGGCAGATTTGCCTACGTCTTGCTTGCTGCTACTGCCAACGGCATGCTCGTAAGTAGCTGGTACACCAATCTTGAATCTGTTGACGGCAGCGGGACAGGTAAGCTCCATGGAAGCGTCAGTTCTTGGATAATTCAGGTAAACCGTTACATATCTGGGGAGAGAGAACTCTTACTTTGTAATCATTCATGAATGTTTCTAGGCTGGTCACACTGTCAGACAAAAAGTTCATGGTGGTCTTGTACTTTGCAATCAAGTTGGCGCACTGGGGAGTATACCTATACAAGCCATGTTTGTTAGCGAACAATAAACGAGTAAGAAAGGTAAGGAATACTTGCTCTTCTGCCGTTATCGAATCACGGATAAAGGCCTTTTCCAAGTGCTCCATCAAGACAATGAGTGCATAAAGATCAGCCATGTTGTCATACTTGTCGCGCTCTTTGTTGTTGGTGAATAACCGGACTTCCTACACGGTGAATCAGTCACGATGGGGGTTGCCCGAATGAGGCCACGTAACAAGGTAATACCTCATCCAAGTTAAGATCTGTTACAGAAAGTTAAACGTTATTGCCATTGTCGACGACAACAAGACGATTTCGTTATTTACTTTTTGAGCTACCATAGTACATTGGAGCATACTGGGGCAATGGTTCGTTAGATGCTGGAGACTCCATGCTTCGCTGGTAAGGCGGGGTTAAATGCGGTTAATGCCCATCTTATGCAGTGAGCATCCGCCACCTTTTGCTGGATATCTGGAAACTTTAGGCATGATTGTAATGTGGCTAATCGATCTAGCTGTGCCTAAGAAGGTAGCATCCATATACCCGAAGCTTGCATTATACAATGTTGACTATCAAGTGGATGTGCATAACAATACAGGTTTATTTACTCGAGAGCGCTCTTAATCCATAGACCACGAACTAACTAATAAGCTTAGACAACATGCGTACACTGACGTTGGTCCACCTTTTGACGCATAATGGATGGGATATCCAGATAACCTGCGATTCTCCTTACACCACTAGCTACGCTCTCCTTTTTTAGTCCTGAACATGGCATAAGTGTAAAAGCAATATGCTCGCAAGAATATCATGACGTAATGTAGTTATTACGAGGATACAGTTAAGCAAAATGACTTTCTTAACTGCTGTAGTCCACATAATATTTCTTGAAGGATACTAATAAGAAGGTCAATAGTACAAGGAGACGAGAAATGCCAAGAGACGCGGGGTCAGTAAGAAGGGGTGGAGAATGTTGGGATATGCAAACGATAGGACGGGGGAGGGAAAGGAAAGAATATTCCATTTTATGCATGACCGACAGCCGCCGATAGGGAAACAGAATGGTCTTGGTAGTGATAAGGATAATGATAAGTGGGTTGATCAGCAATGGCGTTCAGAAACGTTTCAAGTTGGATGGAAGCTGTTTGCAAGGTCAAGGGTGATGCTGTGGCAGCAGCTGCAGCGGCTGAGATACGACCATGATGGCGCAAAAGCAAATGTGCAGAAGAAAGGCTTCGAGATGGATAGCGTTCCAAAAGACCGGGATCTCTGTCAAGCGCCAAGTAGATGGAGGTTCCTAGACCGTCCACGGAAACCTGGTCAAGGTTGCCGCCCCAATGACTGGCAAGGACTTTGGCGGCACGCCATCCGCTAAAGCAATCCCATTCCGCGAGTCCCTCTGGGGTGCTCTTTTCCTCATCATCATCATCATCTACTATTAAAAATCCGGCACAAGTAGGTATTCCAGTCGGATCCCGGGGTACGTCTGGCATGAGGTCATGAGGCAGTAAGGGCGCCGGGCTCGAAAGCCGAAATCCAATGCTGGTGGGTCCGCCAAACACATGAAGAACTAGATCATCATCATTATTTCCAGCAGTAAACAAGGATTGCAGCTTGTGCTTCCATCCTTGATGATTGGCGTGCTGCTGCTGCTGTTGTTGTTGTTGTTTTCGGGCAATCTGACTTCGCATGGCAATCAACGTTGCCTCATAAAGAATCCGGTGCAGTACATTAGGAATATACAGAAGTCTGAGATCCTGGTTCTTGTACTTTATCACTCGCACACTGGGAACCGGTTGTCCTAATGCGGCACTGAAAGACTGATGGGCGTCTTTCACTGCTTGCTGAGCGATTTCCACTGGACACACAGATTGAGCTTGATTGCCATTTTGGTTGGACCACGACAAATGCTGATCTATCATAATATCGGAGGCAACAACGGGGGTCGTGTGTTAGGGAGAGAAGGAATGGATTCCAAACGTAGGGAGAGGGACTTACCAAGCAAAAGATGAATGCCGAAGCCAATCGTATTAATGTTATCCAGCAGTGCAATTGATGCATGCTTTGGTGATGCCGATAATGCGTATCGGATCCGGATCAAACTAGCTGCCTGTCGTTGGCGCAGTCTGGCAAGCACTTTACGGAAAGCCCGTGGTGAAGTGCCCTGAAGCGATGGATGAAGAAGCGTGCAGACATCAGATAGGTAGCTGTGAGCAACATGTCGAATTATGGGCGATTGTAAGGCATCAGGTGTCAATGTTGACAAAAGTCTTAGGATATGAGTGTACCGCACCGGAAGTTCCGAGCACAGAAACCTGGTTGTGCTGGCAGCAGGAAGCTTTTCTTGTTCTGTACAATGATGAAGATTAAAACTACTATGCGTTAGCCAAAAAGAGAGATCAATGAAACTTTGGAAACGCAACCAACCTATTATTGGTATTATGCGTACGAGTAGTTGTTGTAGTGGAAGTATTGGCCTGCATCACGGATGATAAATGGGATAGCTGCATTCCATGTCAGAACAAGGACAACTCGGGTATATATTGCGATAACTCACCGAGACCCGCGTCTCTTGGGAAGCCCAGAGACCTGCTAGTATGTGTCTTGGTAGGACATTGATAATGTGTGATTGGAGCATATTAGGCAAAGAGAAGTAGTGTACAATACTAAAGGAAAGGGGGGAAAAGGAAAAAAGGTCGCCATTTATATAGCCTTTATTCACACTTCCTGGACTTCCATTCAGAATCACCCCTTGCATGCGTATAAATTACGGCTTTAAAAAAAAAGAGCTTGAGCGTCGATAGCGCCCCCAACAACGGTTGCCACCTTGGCTGTCCATATTGAAATTTTTGTAACCATGCAATTCGACTGGCTGTCTCCGCATCTCTCTGTGTTCCGGCGAGCATGCGCGTAATGTTGATCCTCGCGAAGCAGTTCTGCAGCCCACGTACATATTCGCAAGTTTCGCGCGTCAAAGAGCCCATGTCGACTGTTTAGCATGCCTGGATATCTATTTTAATCCATCATACAGCATCCGGAATATGCCGGTACTCAGTTCAGAAAGACTGTTATGAATTCGGGTTGAGCATGTGTAGACGCAAAATCATGTTATCGACAGATAAATGTGAGCAAATGCAATAATAAGTACTTGGGTAAAACAGGAGATAGTGATATACAGATTCCAAGCCAATGCAGAGGAACTCGTACAGACTAAACCGGGGGGATTAGAAACGCAATACGCATGAAGTACCAGCCGCCATTCCTTGCTGGGGTGGTTGATGCCGACTTGGAAAGGTCATGATATTATGGTGGATGCGCATCTGTGGCTCAGAAGTGTCCAGTGAAGACGACGAAGGGGCAAATACAACTGATGGCAACGTGGAAGCATTGGTAATCAACGGTGGATGAGTCGAAGTGGATGGTTGTGATGGCTGAGGATTTTCTTCGCACGCTGCGCGAATAGACGGAGGAGGAGGTCTTGTTGTTGACGGATGAATCATGGCAGGAGGCTGGACCATCATTGGCTTCTGCTGCAGCGTACTTGCATCAATCCCGTCTGTTTGCGACAATGGACAGTCCTTGTGAGCCAAAAGCAATGTTTTGAGGTTGGCAATCTCTTCACGTAATGCTGCTGCTTGTCTTTGAAGTTGTTCGTTATCATTCGTTAGATATTCCACTTTGGCTTGCAGATTGATTAGCCACTGTTTTTTCCGCTGTCGACATTTCAGTGCAGCTAACGTTATGTGTATTAGATAAGTCTTGTGGTATTATTACTGCCTAGTACTTTACCTATTCGATTCCTTTCCAAAAAGTTTCTGCGTCTTTCTTCCTCTTCTTCTGGTGTTCGCACTCTCTTTTTATCGTCCTTTGTCGGCACTTTCCTCCGAGAGTTTTTCCGATTCACCCTACTTTCCATATCCGCCTCCTGCGAGCATGCTTTTGGCGACGGACTTTGTTGCAGCTGCTCATTCTTGATTGGGTGATTGGCGTGTGATGCTGCTGATGAAAGACTCGGGACACTGGTCAAACTACACATTGATCCTGATCTAACGTTGATCTTTTCTTCATGCTGACGATTCGCCGCGGCAACCAAGCTTGACGATGTCGTCGACGTAGCAGCAGCTATATTTTTTTTTTGTCACAAACGGTTAGGTACTTGTGCGAGATTTAACTAACATAAGTGGGTGCAGACTCGTTACATACCTGGAATAGACCTAATAGGATGAGGCAATGGATCAGGCTGAATAAATTGTTCAAAATCTAAAGGATTAGCTGGCCCTTGCAGCATGGACGGCGAAAGTGGTCCTGTTCTGAGGGAATCCCAAGCTAAATGATCTGCTACATCTTTCGGTAATGTGCCGCTACGAAGCAATGGAGGTACAGGGCTGGTCAACGCTGCTACGGGAGGAAGAATGGGTTTATTGATAGTAGGATAAGGCGCCTTTGATTTCGATTTTTCTTCAGAAGCCGCTGCTGCTGCTGCGCTGGAAAAACTTTGCTCAAACGGGTTAGGCTCTTGGTCAAGTTTGGCACTGGCATTGAGCGGCAAGACTGCCAAGGGGGGACTCGCAGGTAGCTCTGGGTATATATGAAAAATAGCATATTATATATGCATACCTTGCTATATAACGAAAGAAATACCAAAGGTTTACCTCCTTTATCAGACGAAAATGCGTTATTGACCGTGGTCAAGTTCTCGGTTGCCATGGCCGTTCCTTCAGCGGAAGCGTGTCCATGTTAGTCATCAGGGACGATTTAAGGGATCTGCAAACTCACTCAAAGGATCGTAGAGTAAAGGAATGGCAAACCGTATGGTTTATAAAACATACAAGCAATACAGAGAGAACGTCCGTTTCCACCGACCAAGCAAAGGAGAAAACAAAAAAAAAGAAGAGAGAAAAGTGTCTGTTGCAACTGGGTGATTGCATCATGTTTACCTCTTTTGGATGCCGTTACCGTCGTACAGGCTACTATACTCCGCCCTCGACTGACGAGCAAGTTTCTCTGATAAGAGATCTTTTCTGAAGCGAATGGTTAGGATATTCGTTGCGTGACCGAGAAGATTTTATCGGTCACTATAGCCAAAAGCAAAACAGCTGCATTGGTCGTCTTATACTGCAACAACCCAGCGATAAGTGAAGCTATGGAAAGCTTTGCGTTCTGAATCACCAGCAAGAAGGTACAGCACCGTTTGGCTTTTCATTGGATTTTCACGCTAACGTTGTATTTGTGATATGTGTAGAAAAGTCTGCAAGAAAATCGTCTATGTTGTTCCTGGCCAGAAGGAAATGAAGGCGCAGAACATCACACAGATCGGCCACGCGAGAAAATCCAACTGCCATATGAGGTGCGATTCGAGTGAAGCTACTGAACCAAATGATAGAGAACATGCGTCTGTTCCTTCGTGGACCGTGTGTAGTGGTCTCCTGAAGCCAGATCGGCCAAGGCCAGGCTGGGGTTTGGCCTGAGACATGATCAACACACTAATTTCAGGCCAGAGGTTCGGCCTGACGCCCGATCAGACCACTGGTTTCAGACCAGACCTGATTCCGAGCTCTCATCGCGTTTTTTTTCTCCATGCTCGAAAAGCGACAAAGAGCTGCAGTCGAGTGATATGCCAAGACCAGAACGCTATACTGAAACAACTGGGCAAGTGTGGTGGCAGCACACAAGGTAAGTAAAAGAAACAAGAAGGGACTGTATGACCATTAAGCCGTGTGATCGACATATACAAACATGCTGGAGTTTTACAAGATTGCCCAAGACGATATCTGCCTGCTGACTGTCGATTATGCAGGACTGTGAACGACGCCAAGCAACATTCTCGACTTCGTTCAGTCATCAAAGTTCCAATGAGTTGAGTATTGTCATTCATTTTTGCTTCTGCTGCTCGTTAAAGAAACTAAAAGAGGTTGAAAATGATCGTCATGGAAGTATCAAGTCATACTAAAACTTGTTCTTTCAACCTTTCGTTCTTAATTATAGAAAAGCGACTTTGTACAATAAAGGGAAAAGAGGACGAGTACGAATTATCTACTATATGTAATCCACAATAGCATAATTGATATAGCGACTACAAAGTCAAAATGAACGGAGAAAGCGTTTGGAAAAATACAAATGGCGGAATTGGTGTGTGAAGAATGGATGGTGTCATCCTCTCTTACAAGAGAGTGTTTGCGCGATTTCTAACCTTTGTACGTACAGCATGAGAGAAAGGTTCAAATCTCACCCTGCTGCTCTTCCTCGGGACGATACTCTTTAGCTAATTTCTCATCCTCTTCTTCTTTAGTCTTCACGGCTCGTACGTAGTCATGTTCTATTGGCCTTTGTCCTCCTCCTCCGGCATCCTTATCTTCAGCAGCTGCTGTATCTCCAGAGCTTACATTTGCTGCTTCAACACTAGTCTTGTTCCCACTTTCTGTGATATGTATACTTTCAAAATGTGATGTGAAACTATTCGTCCAGTCTGCATCGGGTTGGTCATCGCTGCTGGTGAAGTCACCAAAGGGATCGTCTTCATTGTCATCAGTTCTCCGACGGTCCGTTTCGTAAAATTCATTATCGTCGAACTCTTCTTCGTTTTCGCGAATATGACTCTGTGTACGATGTAGCATGCTCGTCTGAGGGAACGACGAATAGCCTCTGGACCAATCTGATGTCACTCGCCCACCCTCCTGTAAGTGCGATAGTATCAGATTTATGCCTCGCACACCGCATTATTGTGCTTTATCGTACCTCATCATCATCACTGTTATACTCTTCGTCGTCGTCTAGTTCGTCCCTGGTGTCACCCATACGATGACCGGATAGACGATCATTACTGTTTCCTAGACCGAAAGCCCCGCCATACGAGTAGTCGCGATCAAAATCATCACGTCCTCTAATCAAAGTTATTCTTTAGATGTCGCGATGAACTATCTGCCATTACTCGTTAGCCTACGTTATCCAATTTTCGGTCTCTTCATCTTCGTCTTCATCCAAATCGCCTTCTGCTCCGCCATGCTGGGTTATGTATCGCGCATACTGACAAGGATTTAGTCATCGAAAGCCGCTATTTGATTTTTTCCCTCTCGTACCTGGTTTGTGGCTCCACCTTCCAAAGGCTCGTCTTCTTCATCCTCGTCCGTTGCTCCTCCGTCTAAACCGTCGTTTGGCCGAGGACCAGCTAAAGGAAGGCGATCACGTTCCTTCGTTTCCCTCAATTCGTTGTCACAATAATCATTCCAGGCTTTTAGATCGATATGGTCTTTGATTGCATTGACAATGACTTCAGGATATCCTTCAAAGAGCTTGATGATTTCGTCCGCAATAAACGTGAGATGGCCCATATATCCACGCCTCATGCCTTTTGGCTTGGCACTGTCCACTGCCCTTTTAGTATGTGGCAATATCACTCACTTGATCCACATGTAATTACCATTCTTCATCATTTTCCTTCTGAGCTTGTACCATTTTGTCCGTCAGTTTACCGTCTTTGAAGACTGAAATTGCAAGGTGACAGTTGTAGCCTTTGTCCATGCGCCCGTTGAAGACTTGATGGAGCATGTCATATATGACATAGTGCAAGAAGTTGTTCCAAGGAAATGCAAAAAAGAGATCCTGTAGAATAACGCTTTAGAAAAGTTCAAAGCAAGTCATCGAACTATACCTACAATGCAAGTCGGCATCACTCGATGTTCAACGAACTGTATCTTGAGATAATCTCCAATCGACACTTTCGAACCATCACCGCGTTCCACGAAAACAGTCTCTGTTTGCTTTGATCCGTTATGCTCACCTTCCGGTGAACCGGAAGCATCCACGTCTGTCTCTTTTAAAAGATGATCCTCAGACTGCTTCCCAGATAATGAGTGTGCTGAAACGGTGCCATTAGGTTGATCATCTCGTACAACATCAGCATCACTACTTCCGTCAGTGTCTTTTGATACCGCTTCGGTAGCTGGCTGCATTTCGGGCTCTTTGGGGTCTTTCTTTTCATTTTCCTCGACCCCAGGTGGCGCGGATTCCTCAGGCGCAGGGATATTCAGGTTCGACATATTTGAGCAATGTAGAAGTTCGGCGAAGAGTTCGCATATTTTTAAACGTTCAAATCCGAGAGGCATTTGTTCGCCAAGTGTAGTTCGCATGGGGGTTGTCTACCAACTTGAATCAGCAGTATGCAATCGGCATGAGAACTTTGATACTTACCACAGACCGAGGTTTGATTAACAGGTTGTTAAAATCGCCAACGTGATCCGCAAGCACTCTAAGCATGTCAGCCAGTGACACAGTATTTTGGCGAATCGTTGTGTTAGTGGGATAACCATAGGCACCATTTAATATTGGGTCATTGTCCATATCACTAGAAACTGGTATTCAGTTGTCATTGTTCCGCCTTTTGGGTAACGGTCTTACCTGTTATTGTGTCGGATAAGATCGATAATAATAGTAACCCCATTGATAAGGGTCGACGTTGCGTTAGGTGCATTATTGTCCAACATATAGCCGGCTAATTTGCGAATCACCTTTTCGCTATCGGCAATTGATTCTGTTATGCAAACAACATTGACAAATAGGTCCACGCATTTTTACCTCTTCAAATCCACAATCAAGTCATTCATGCCTATACTAGGTGATTCCACAAGGCTAGTTTGAGACATGCGGATGATTTCACATATGCATTGCTGGGCTATAGAATGTTCCTATAACAAGAGGATCAGCCAACACTGCTTTTCAAAACAAAATCCCGGATATATTACCTCACTGTCCAGATATGGATCAAGCCGTTCGACCAGATTATCCAGTAACCCATGGTCGCTTAGCCACTGTGCGCATATGGTTAAGTCTATGTGTAGGATAAATGTCCGAATAGTAATCAATCCCAACCTGTACGATTCCTTTTCCTTCGCTTAATTCTTCCACCCGTACAAGCGTCAGAAGCAGATCCATAATAGCCGATGTCTGCAAATGCGCTAAAATCTGGTCCAAGTGTTCAGGTTTAGACTTTATGAAATCGAGAACCTAAGACAATCAGAGTAAGAACGGGGATCCCTAAGGTACTTTGGACGATCGCCACTGCTTCAAAAAAACAGATCCTTCGCATACAAGCGGCTTCTAGTTTCCTCATACCTCGCTTGTGCGCTTTGTCAGGAATACACTGATCGTCTTACAAAAATACTGCGCCTGGATAGGGTCAAGTCCAATATTGTCGTCATCAGAACTTTTTGACGCCGCAGCTGTGGTTGGTTCATTTATGCGGCGTCGTGGAGGAGCAGGGCGGTCCAAGAATTTCCAAAATGACTCCAGCATGTCCTTATTATCCAATATGATAGCATCGACAATTTGTGGAATCTCGCAGGCAATAATCTCGCATGACAGAAACGGATATCTGCGCAACAGCGACAGCTCAGAGTAAGCATTCTGCAATAAAGCTGCCTGTAATACACAGTAACTCACTTGTATCTTCCAGGTTCCTCCAGATCGGTGGCAGTGATGTAATTCAAGAGCTTCGTCAGATTTTCCGGCTTACATAGGCTATATCGATAAAAGAGTAAAATAAAAAAGAGTCAAGGATTCAAAGGCGTCCACTATCCAAAAGTTGATATATTGTCCTGCGCTCCAATATGCTCTCTCATCATTGCAGACCCCACCGTCCACAGTGGGAGCAGACGATGTGGTCCCTCGTGCGAACCATTTCATGTGTTCAATAGAAACCAGGCATTTCGACAACAATGCGGATATCACGCAGTGTAGTACGTCATGTCCCTAGAACAGTTAACTCTTTGACGGTGCGGAAAAAAGGATACAAATCCACCAGCTTCTGATTGTGCGATTTAGCTTCCTGCAAGAGATCTTCTTCCTCCAGGATATCTTCCAGTTCGATGTCTTCACGATCTAAGAGAGTATCTATCGCGGACGGGTTGTGGAAGCCGAAGCGCCAAAACATGTTGACAACGGGCCTAGGTTCTCCCTTCGATATGTTAAAAATAGGAGGAAAAGGGAAGGGTTGGCTCGTATAACGGCAAAGCAAGCGGGGATTTCACGTCACCAGAAATTCCATAGGCCTAAAAAAGACTCGACGAACCAAAAAGGAAAGGCAGTTACCGACTACCATTGACCTGGAAGTTAGAGGATATGCAACTGTGTGCCAGTAATGACCGCGAGTTTTTACCTTGCATGCGGTATTCAGCAGAGTAAGGGTGTGAACCCAGCTGTTCTATGTGTTAGTTTGTTCGTGACAAATCAGTTGCACCGTTTACCAAGGCCCTTTAGCGCTGATTTCATTTGGCTTCCATGTTCTGAAGGAGGATTACTATGTGCGCTGCAAAAAATTATGGGCACTTTAGTAACCGTTCTTTCACCGCACTGAGCAACCGTGCGCGTGTCCGTACAAGCATGTCATATAATATGGACACGGTTTCGTTCAAATGGGTTTTACCCAATACTGAATTTGCGTCAAGAAGGGAACGCATTGACTAGGTACGGAACATATCGTCAAAAAGTCATATAACAGTGTCATAATGATGGCATCTCTCTTTATCAGGATCAGATTGGGATAGCGTAACCCACATGAGTCACAATATTCCTACTAGCTCCTAAGTGGTTGTAACTCATGGAAAGGGTATATCCCTCTAACCTAAACCTGTTTTTACGCTACATTCGCGGTTTTCGACTTGAACACAACCCATATCTATTAACGAGCACGTGACGTTTTCTTTTGTGCGAAGCTTTAATACATTTTTCATAAAGCATAAGGGAATCCTGCATATTTGAGCTCTCAAAAATGCAGAAGGGACGGTATACTAGTTAGCCACAGTCAGTTTTGCATTTTGATAGCAGTGCCAACGCGAAGGTTTTGCATATTGTAACCGTTGTCCAATAGAACATGCCTGTTCGATGAAATGCCGCATTAGCAGAGCACAAGCCACCAAGCTATTTCCCCCTTTTCTGAGGAACTTTGAATTTTCTGCAGCTCTTTAAGCCTTTTTCCTGTTTGATCCTCCACCATGACCGCAAAGAAAAGAAAGGCATCGTCCGTGGTAGAGAAACCAGCGACGAAACAGTCTGGAACTACGGCAAAGGCTGCGACCACAACAACTGCTGAAGTAGATTTTCCTCGAGGAGGCGGCAGTGTGCTGACTCCACTTGAACATCGTGAGATCTCGATCAAAGCTGCCAACGATCTGTTCAGCAAGGTAGCCTTTGAACTTTTGCCCTGGGAATTGTTACGGTGCTGACTATTGTTCATTCCTTTTAGGAGAGCGCACCTTCAGTCCCTGAAGCAGCCCAATTACGAGAACCAGCGAAAAAGCGCCGCAAGTCAGAAAAAAAGAAGGCACTCAAGGAACGTCAAAAGGAATTGCTGCATCCTGTGCAAATTAAAGAAAAGCGAGGCAAAGTTATTGAAGAGCTTAACCGCAAGGTACATTTTATATTGTATCACTTGCCGGCCGTCAGAAAGGACTCACGTTACTCTTTTTTAACTTAGAAATTGACCGTTGGAACACTGGTTCTGGGATGCGTGGTGCAAATTAATGAATACAACCTAATCGTGGCGCTTCCTCATCGACTAAAAGGTGTTGTTCCTATCACAGAGATTTCAGATGTTATTACAACGGCTGTCGAAAGAATAGCGAACCAGCAAGACAATGACGACGAAGAGGAAGATCAAGAAGACATCCCAAGCCTTCCTAATCTTCGCCAACTCTTTCGCATTGGACAATACTTGTCGTGCCGCGTCACTGCATTGAACGATCGCGAGAACGGGAGTCATGGCCGAGACGCGATCGAATTGAGTTTGCGACCTGAGGCGGTAAACGGAAGCGTGCAGAAAAAGGATTTGACTGGTGGCGTTGTAAGTTTCGAAAGGATACAGAGGTGGATAACCGTTGTAGTAATATTTCTGGCATAAAGGTGCTTTCTGCGAGCGTCAAAAGCGTGGAGGATCGTGGTTATATTTTATCCCTCGGCGTGGACGGTGTCACTGGATTCTGCAAATCAAAGGAAGCTACCGAATATATCAAGAAATATAATAACGGCGAAGAGCTTTCACCTGGTCAAATTGTGCAGTGTGTTGTGCAAGAAGCTCCTGGTAACAAGAGAACCGTCAATGTTTCGATCGATGCTGCAAAGATCGCATCGGCATTCGTAAGTTACGACTGTCTTCAAGTAAGCCAGCCCGTTCACTAACCATTTGTTGTCAGGCCGAGGAACCGTTTTCCGTGGTAACGGGTATCATACCCGGTTTGCTGGTGAATGGTATCGTAGAAGAGTGTCAACCAACCGGCTTGGCTGTGAAGTTTATGGGCTTGTACGAGGCTACGATCGACGTATCTCATCTGCCACTAACGAACGATGTTTCGAGCACATACAAAGTCGGCCAGAAAATCAAGTTTCGAACGTTGTTTTGCACGTTCAACACGGAACGAAAGGTCGTCGGTGGCTCCTTGCTGCCACACATCTTGGAGCTTGACGCACCTGTTTTGGCCAACAACAACAGAGCAACGGAATACGTGGGAGATCTATATCCGTACGGGACGGTTATTGATGAAGTAAAGGTCGCTCGTGTAAGCACTCATGGTGGCGTGTACGTTTCCATAGCTTCCCTTGAAGGTGTTACTGGCTTCGTTCATGTAAGTAGGGAGAACAAGGAGGCGTAATAACTCGACGTGAGTGAAAGCTAAGGTAGCTCAATTAGATCAGTAACCTGTCCGATGAACGTGTTGAGTCTATATCGGCTACCAGCGGAACATATCAGATTGGATCTACCCACCGTGCTCGCGTCCTAGGATACAACCCAATTGATGCTATACTATATCTAACGACCAAAGAAAGCGTCTTGAAGGACAAGTTCATGGCTGTGCGCGAGGTTCCTGTTGGTGACGTCGTGCAGGGTACAATCCAGAGGTTATACCCAAACGGTATGACTGTCGCTCTTTCGTCCACGATCAATGCCTGGGTCCCTATGCAGCATTTTGCGGATGCCCAGATAACCCATCCGGAGTTGCGGTTTAAGGCGGGCGCCACAGTTCGCGGACGTGTGTTGGCAGCACGCACTGCCGAGAGAGAAGTGTTTTTGACCCTCAAGCAGTCAATGATAGACAGCGAACTTCCGATCATTAAAGACTACGATACTATCGAGGAAGGCCTCACGACGCATGGTGTGATCAGCAAAGTGCAACAGAACGGTTATCTTGTTCGCTTTTACAATAACATTGCGGGCTTTGTGCCTGCGCGAGAAGTGACGGAAACAAAGACCAATGATATATCCGGCCTATTCCGCCTTGGGCAAACCGTGAAAGTAACCGTCATCAAGTTCGACAAGGAGAGAAAGTCGATCACACTGTCACTTATTAGACATAAGAAGCAAAAGAGGGAAGAAAAGAAAGCGCGAGCTGAAGAGGAGAAAGAGCGATACGCGATCGGTAAAGTCATCAATGCGACGGTAAAATCGGTAAAAACGACACAACTCAACATCGATATCGAGGGCGGCATTCCCGGCCGGGTACATGCGACTCAAGTGTTCACCAACAAAGACCAACTGAACGAGTCAAAGAGACCATTTGAGCATTACCGAAAAGGGATCCAAATTCAAGTACGCATCCTAGGTGTTCGCAACCTTAAAACCCATTCGTTCTTGCCGATTTCGCATAAAAATAGGACCAGGGAGGCGGTGGAATGCTCATTAATACTGAATGGAAACGAGGACGGGGAAAACGGCATGCCGAGATTGAGAAACCTTAAGGTCGGCGACAAGTTCATTGGAATCATTTTTAAATTTAGCAAGCACCATATGGTCGTCGCTTTAACACCTTATTTGCACGGCATCGTACAACGGCAGTATATTTCCCCTGACGTCGAAATCGCCAATTCCCCTGAAAAACATTTCAAGCTAGGTGATGCGTACCCTGTGCAAGTGTTATCCGTTGACACACAGCGAAAATTGGTACAACTTATACCGGATGATGATTCTGTGCGCCCAATTCGCAACTTTGACTCAGTTTCCGAGGGGCTTGTCGGAAACGGTGTAGTACAAAAAGT
>JSYX01000653.1:0-17223 GCA_000787465.1 Thermomucor indicae-seudaticae | reverse complement strand
GTTAAAGCATGGCGCAAATTCCACTTGGAAGTTGACGCAAAAACTACCAACCGAGGACGCAAAAAGTTATTCAAAAACCAATATTTACGAAAGACATTTACTTGTCAATGGTTTGCAAATCATCCAGCGTGATGTGCCATTGTAGCCCCAAGGAACACGCGCAGACAAGCTTCGCCAGGGCCTTGCGTGCTGGCTCGTCATCCATTCTCTCAACAACCACAGTCGGGTACACAACCCGCGCAAGGTCGATCCAATCCACAGCAACGAAGATTACTTGCATTGCAGGCCGGATCCACAAACGGTAACAAAAAAGGTGTTGGTATGTTTGTGATGTCTAATAGACGGATAAAGAACAGCAAAAGAAAACCATGGACGATGAAGCACAGTGAGACTGGGGGTCCACTTATGTCAGCTCGAATAATGAAATCGTTGAGTTTGAATAAGCATCCAGAGTCGGTCCACCACTCCTCTTCTTGTTCCGCATTGTGGACTATTACTACTTTCAGCATTCGAAAGATCCAACCATATATGAAACTACAATATGCGAAATACAGGGTATAACAAACGATGTATTCCAAAAGTTAAACTTCATCTATGCGAATAGAGAATAATGAAATCACAATCCTTTGTTTCTGCAATTGCTACACTCATTGTTCTCGTCAAGGTCATCAGCGTCATCCGGCCAATTGGGGAACGCTCGGCATCCGCCCTTGCACACCACTATCTGTCTTGGTCGAACCTTGAACATTGCTGCGAGCTGCTTCTGGTTCTCGTATAGACTCGGCATTGGTGTCTGGGACTCGTGTCCGTCCAAGCAGGAATTGTTAATAAAGTCTACGAGCTCTTTGTATAGACTAACTGTTGAACGATGCTGGTTCATTAACAGATGGAACTTTAGACCAGCCGGAAGACCATTCTCAAAATTCAGGTCGCTGTGATCAAAAACGTAATCATTCTCTATCATAGCATCAGTGAGTTTTTCAGAAGCGCTGGGACTTGGGTGGATTCTAGTCCTTACCGGTGAATGAAGAGCCAGCAGCATGTTCTGTGATATAGTCCGGCGGAAGTAACGTTACCCGCTCTTCGCAGTTCCTGTCATCATCATCTTCTTCTTGTTCTACATCCTCCGGTGTGTCGTAGTCGTGGTCTTGATCCAAGATCGACGACGTATGGGTGTTCTGATCCCCGGTAGAGTCTGCCAAAGCGGCCGCAGCTTCTTCTTCCTCACGCTTCTTTTCATCCATTAGCCGCACTGCCTCGGCACCAAGTTCTTCGTCCTGACGCTCTCCTTCTTCTAATAGCCGCATTGCTTTGGCAACAAGTTCTTTTTCCTTGCGCTCTTCTTCTTCGAATAGCCGCGCTGCTTTCCGCGTAAGGCAATCAGCCTCATGCCCCCGCAGGGCACGTTTGGTTGCTGACAGGTAGCCGTTTACACCGTGCAAGGATACATTTGCTTATTCTGTTTTGTCATTGTGGATTGTGAAAGGTTGCAAAAAAAACGAAAAAGAAAGAGAAGCTTGTCTTTTCTTGTCGTCTCTTATAGATCTACAGGATCCCGCAAACTTATCCTGAGCGCCGAATGGCCCTTCAAATTTCTTTGGTTGCTGTCTTTCGGTTAATGAAATTAGAGAAATGCGATTGGATAGCACGGATGTAGTGGACTCCAATCAGAGCCTGCTTTCGCTGTAATGGACGTATTTGATCGACCAACTCAAATCGGAGATCAACCCATGTTTTTTCCGCACCGTGACGACCCGGATAACCACTCATGTTCTTTTCTTTCGCAGTGTGAGCGGGGCTTCAGCACTCCCGGAAGAAAGTTAAAGCGAAATGTGGTTCCAATTTTTCATAGTGTGGCCTGGTAGGTCAGTCAGATCAACCTTCGGACAACCTCAAATCTTTGCGGTTTTACGCATGGCTAACATGGCAATGATGGTCCACTATCCATCACACTTTTGACCGCCATCGCGCTTCATGCATATCAGCACGCAATTGCAGTTGTGATACTATTGATATGTTACAGTCGCCGCCTTTATTATGAAATTGGATGCGCACCACGGATAAAGCGAAAAGGACATAATATCAACCGAGGTTACAAATCAGCGCCGTGACAACAAAGTGGGAACAAAGCAACAACGACAAGATGTAATCATGACGACAAAGTGATACAAATCACCAAGCGCTTCACTATGATGCAAGAGACCTGGTATACTCTTAAAGTTTGTTACATTGCATATTATGCATGTGGAGTTCACTTCTGGAAGATTTTCCCCAGTTTGTCTTCGCGGTCTTTGGGGTTGCATTACAACCGCCGTTCTACATATACACCAAAACTCTATCGATCCAGCCAAAGCCCAACAGCATGACGCCTATGCAAATAACAATTTCTGCGGCGGTAGACAGTCCGCATCGTTCTATGTGATTCCAGAAAACAGTTGTTATTGTTGCAAAAGAAAAGGGTCTTTGACCGGCAATACTGCTAAGAGGACTCGCTATTTTCAACGCACCAAAAGTTCGGCGTTTTCAAATGAGTAATTTTCGTTCGACGAGAAACGACAAACTGTTTTGCGTCGTGCTTAGATATACGACCCAATCAAGACAACACCAACGTTGAATACTCTACTTTTAGTGTAGACAACTACTCCCGTCATAAAATTTTCCTAATCCTCCTTTATCGGTCGCTGTCCTGTTACTGGTACATATACCCTCCTCGGAAGCTGCACCGAGCGGGTCTCCTGAGGCGCACAAACAGGTTCGGGCGCATTGAAGGTCTTGGTCATCGCCCCACGTAAAGACACACAGTCTTTGCACATGATAGACGACGCACTTACCAAAGAAATGCGTATATTCTGACATGATTGTCAATTTTATTGCTGATCCCTCTTCTAAAATGCAAACAAGTCTTTGGTGCCCGACTCCCTACCCACCTTCCGAACGAGGATCAATCACTAGCATAAAAAATGAGGCTATTTGGGTACTCCAACAGCCAAGTCGTTTCTTCCCCAGCACATAACAAACAGTATGTTCTTCAAGGTCAATATCCTTTTCACCTTGATCCTGGCTGTCGCCACCGTCTCGGCCCAAGACGGTCCAATGGCCAAATGTGCCTGCGTGGATGGGTCCCAGGCGCCGGCGCCAGACGTAACAGAAATATGCTGCGACAAGCTACAACGCACATTCATTGACGATGGATGCATGCTCTACCCAAGCGAAGAAAGTAATATGACAGACTGCTGCTACTCGATTGCGGACTTTTATGCCAAGTGCGATGTCTAATCTGCCGACACAATGTAATTCAATTCCCTGCTGCACAAGTAGCGACATAATTGTGTCGAATAAACTATGGATGTCATATGATCTTGTCTGTTCATGTATAAAAGTACCCGTATTATCCAGACCGTCGTAAATTATAAGGCGTCATGCTCCTTATGCTGTTGTCAAAGGCGACACATATTGGTCTTCATCCTCCTTTACGAACGGCCGATCATGCATTCCCCCCCCCCAATTGTCGGAATATCGACAGCTTACCAAAGAAATGCGTATGTTATTTTGAGATCATCTGCTTCTCCATTGCCAGGAAGCAGACTTATTTGGTCAAGGAGTGTCGTTATGGCTCTGATCTCACCTGCCTCCTTTGAACTGCAAGCAAGCCTGCCTTTGGTACCAGCTCCCTATTAACTCCCGTCCGAGTAAATCTCAAACATAAATAGTGGCGCCGTTTGAGTGCATTTCTTGCCAGCAACAGTATGTTCTTCAAGTTCAATATCCTTTTCGCCTTCATCCTGGCTGTCGCCACCGCGGCCGCCCAGGACAATCCACCGACCAGATGTGCTTGTGTGGATCCAAACTACCAGCGGCCGATTCCGGACGTAACACTGATGTGCTGCGATGATTTGCATTACCCGCTCGATGGAAATGAATGCCTTCTTGACCCAAGCGACGAACCTCCTATGAAGGACTGCTGCCGAACCAGTGCGGGAGGAGCCTATGATGCCAAGTGTGATAGCACATCGTTCTGAACGGTCTGCCAATACCCAGGACAGAACAAACAGATATGCAGTTCAACTGCACAAATAGCTATTGTGTCGAATAAACCAATGGATGTTATATGGCCTTGTCTTTTCATGTGTGAATATCAGATGTAGCTATTTCGCTGACAAAATAGCAGTATTTTCCGCCGTTTGTTCAAAAGACTTCCAAGAGACGAAATCGCATTATCATTATAATAAAAAACTGTCGAGGCCATAGTTATATATACAGAATCCCTGTAAGCGGGAAAAAATATTCGACAATTCGATACAGCCATAACTGATCGCTGCAGTGCACGACAACGCTATATCGAGAGCCAAAAGCATCGGGTTTTGAGCTTTTGTTTACTAAGTCAGAGCGTCATCTCTATCTGTTCCGCCGTGTGGGGCTACTTGGTACAGACATACGCAGATTTACATGCTATCTACAGTTCAAGTTATCTTCTGTTTCTTGATTTGCCGAAATATTCACTCTTTCGAGTGGTAACCTCGGAGTGCATCTTTGATCCTAACAACTCGCGGACAGTATGCAGATAGTCCGTACGAAAGGTCTGCTGTGGAGAGCGCGATTCAAAAAGAGTAGAAGTTCCTGCAGCGATACAATCGTTGAGCGTCTTATGATCATATTTGTAGTTTATCTTGATCAGATTACATCCTTCAAATGCAACTCTTTCCCTCTTTCAATCCAACTTTTGCATAGTTTTATTTCCGCCGGGGGGTTGATCTAATCATATTGCAGGCAAAGTTGTTGACGTGCCCAAAAAATGGCGGACACCGAGTTCGATATAACAATCACCCTCGGCATCCTCAGGGGTGATTGTTATATCGAGCGGCCACTGTAGTCTTGTATGGAAAAGCAATATTGCATACCCCGGAACTGTTTAGTGCGCATAAGGATATCCATCACCTTTGATCGATCTTGAGCATCATATTTGCGTTCATTGACTATACCAAGGAGCAAACTGATGAGACTGGCGGCACCTCTTGTTCGCTTATCGGTATTCAAAGGGTGGCAGTCGTAAGCGAGCGGATGACACAGACGGTAATTTAACTGGGCATATCTCTTCGATTCGAAGGACCAGTAGCGCTGGGAATGCCGTCGCCCGTACCGACGCAAAATACACATGGACTGAACGTTCTCCACAGGCTCAACAGGCACCAGTGCGTCGAAGTCATCATTAAAGTCCAGTTTCGAAGCCATAGAACCTATATATGGGTGCCTTCTGTTGCTTCCGCGCTGCCCATAAAAGCCGGCCAAGGCAAGCAACTCGAAACTCATGGAACATACTCTCCATTTCAGCCCAGATGTCGCCATTCTGCTACATTCCTCGATTATTATCGGACACGAAACTTTCGACGCGTATGACAGCGTGCAGCCAGCTGTCGCCATACATGTTCTTGTTCCACACCATCCGACCATATGGTTGGTGCCTTTGTAAAAACAAGCATTTGTACGCGCAATCGTCTGTTCCTGATCCATAGTGGGCAAGTACATCAAGATGTGTAATAAATACCCAAGCGTCTTCCTTCATCATGACACATTCCACGGACTTTGCACCAAATGTCGCAACTGACTACTCAAGGTTGTCCCCAATGCCACGAGCAAACTGCTCAAAATACGCCACCAATTGTTCAGGAATCTTGAAATCTCGCGTCATGACTTCAAATCTACGAACACTTACATCCCAAATCCAAGCTGACGCCAACAATTCAAGATCCACACCCGTGCGCAGGGCCAACCCGGAAGAAACAGCCTGGAACGTGACATCACAATAACGATCTTGGTGGTGTAGTGGTTGGCGCAATCGGTGTGGTTTTGGGGGAAAGTGTGCGATCCTGGTCTGAGACCTGGTTCCACTTTTCATAATGGGCCTTTCGGAATCGTCATCTCGGCATCCTTCAGCTCAAGATCGCTCACTCACGTTAGTTCCAAGCGTCAGCTGGAAGCTCACGTTCGAATGCCATTTCAATGTCCAAGTCTGGTGTTCATAATAAAGAAAAGAGGCAAAATGGAAAGGTTGTGGAAAATTTCCAAGTACCAGCGTCGCCGCAAAGAATTACTGCAAGCCATAAGAGAACGAAAGCTTTGCTGTCGCCGCGTAGCGTAGTTCCTAATTCTTGATCTGAACCTGCATGTACTTTTCATTCTGCTCGCCCAGGTTAATGTAGATTCCTTCGTTCTTAGCTTAATGGTGCAAATGTTGTCGCGTTCTCTTCTTCTTCAATCTACAACTTCATCTGCGTTTTGCACCTCATCTGCACAACCTTTTCCTCCCAATCTTGCCAGCCACTGCCAAGATCTCCTTTTTGCTTTTTGCACGCTCTCTGTATGCTCTTTGATCTATTCTTGACTGTGGGGTCTTAGTTTTGCCTTATTTTAAGGTGGGATATAAGAAACTTCACAAAGGTGGCGCACAAACAGGTTTGGCGCATTGAAGGTCTTGGTCATCCCCCACCCAAACACGCACATAGTCTTCGCATAAATTGTGATAGACGACTCACTTACCCAAGAAATGCTTATATCATGACATCATTGTTAATTCTATTGCAAGGAACGTAGACTTGACTTGTGACCAAGGATCCGCTTCGAATTGTCGATCAAGCCTTTATTGAGCTGATCCCTCTTTTAAAATGCAAACAAGTCTTTGATGCCGACTCCTTATTACTCACCCTCCGAATGAGGATCGATCTCTAGCATAAAAAGTGAGGTTGTTTGGGTACTCCAACAACCAAGTCCTTTCTTCCCCAGCACATAACAAACAGTATGTTCTTCAAGTTCAATATCTTCTCACCTTGGTCCTGGTTCTTGCAACCGTGACCGCCCAAGACAGTCCATGGATCAAATGTGCCTGTCTGGGTGGATCCCAGGCGCCGGACGCAACGCAGATGTGCTGCGACAAGCTACAACGCACATTCATTGACGGTGTATGCATGCTCTACCAAAGCGAAGGAAGTAATATGACAGAATGCTGCAACTCGATGGCGGGCGTGCATGCCGAGCGCGAAATCGGGTCATTCTAATCAGCCGACCAAATGTCCAGGATATGTAATTCAATTCCCCCAATGCACAAGTAGCTAACTGTGTCGAATGAACAATGGATGTTATATGGTCTCGACTTTTCATGTATGAAATTACCCGTGTTATCCACACCTTCGTAAATTACAAGGCCCGGAAACTATTACGCGTCGTGTTCCTTATGCTGTTGCCAAGGGCGGCGCATATTGGTCTTCATCCTCCTTTACGAACGACCGGTCGTGCATATCGACCAAAGAAATGCCTGCGTTATTCTGGGACCATCAGCTTTTTCGTTGCAAGGAAGTACATTTGTTTGGTTAAGGAGTGTCGCTATAGCTCTGATCTCACCTGCCTCCTTTGAACTGCAAGGAAGCCTGCCTCCCTTTGGTACCAGCTCCCTATTAACCCCCGTCCGAGTGGATCTCTAACATAAATAGTGGCACCGTTTGAGTGCATTTCTTGCCAGCAACAGTATGTTCTTCAAGTTCAATATCTTTTTCGCCTTGGTCCTGGTTCTTGCAACCGTGACCGCCCAAGACAGCCCATGGATCAAATGTGCTTGCGTCGAACCAGACGTCCAGCAGCCGGTACCGGACATAACACTGATGTGCTGCGATGAGCTGGGATTCCCGTTCCTGGGAGATGGATGCATTCTTCACCGAAGCCAAGAACGTCTTATCCAGCACCGCTGCAAAAAAACCACGGGAGGAGCCTTGGATGCCAAGTGTGGTGTCACACCGTTCTAATCGGTCTGCAAAGTAATGCCCAGGACGAAACAAACAGATATGTAGTTCGACTGCACAAGTAGCTCTAGTGTTGAATAAACCAATAGGCGTTATATAGCCTTGTCTTTTCATATGTGAACATCATATGCAGCCATCTCGCTAATTTCGTCGTTGATGGAACAACAGTATTTTCCGCCGTTTGTTCATTATAATAAAGACTGTGGACATAGCTATATATACATATGTGTTTTGTGAGATTGTAGGATGATCTCTCTCTAAGCACTTTATTCTTCTTGAGCTTCTGCTGCCGTGGCCTCAGCAACATCCAGCTCTGTGGCATCTTCTTTCTTCGCCTCATGCTGTTGTTGCGTCGCAGGAGAATCAGGCGGTGAAGAAGACGACTTGCTGCTGGCTAGAGACATGCGCTTGCAGCCTTGCGTACTGAAACCTTTTTCTGGCCGCGCCAGTTCCACCGAAGGGACATTCAAATCATTGGCATGTGTGATAGCCAAGTTCAAACGCTATCAAAACGAAGAATTGGGTATGGATCGCTTTCTGACATGGAAACAAAAGACTTACAACGGCTAAGCGGTATTCAAATGGGTATCCGGAGAAACCTAGCGCAGATTCCCATAAACTTCGAGCACGGACGTAATTCTCCATGACCCAGCAAGTGACACCGGCTTCCCTGCATACATCCATATTTAGCTTCTTTCACATAGCTTTCAGTCCATTTATCCGTACCAATACATGAAGGGCACAACCCACTTGCAGTGTATAATGCGAGCTCTGTTATCCAGCACCCAATTGATATGCGGAATCGCCTCGCGTCCACGACCCAAAGCGTTCAAGATGGACACTTTGATCAACAACAGCGCTGCGCGGTGATCGTAGTAGTCCGGCAGAGGAATACTCGGTGCGATCTCCACATTCCGTATCTCATACTCTTGCCTTTCGCGCTGATAAATCTTGTTCAGCGTCTCGTCGACAAGCTCGAAGCATTTCTCTAGCTTCTCATCTGCCATGCAGGCAAACAAGTTCCAAAGCAGCAGGATTTCGAGCGCAGGCAGACTCAACTCTAAATCCTGGTACCCACTCTGCTCAAAAAACGCTACCCGATGACACACAAACTGCTCGATTTGTCCACCGTTATGTTCGACCAGTTTCGGCGCTTCTGCAAACGCCAAGATAGCTTCACTGATGTGGTCCTCACCACCCATCATCATGGCCTTACAAGCGCCGTAAAAGTACCGCACGAACGCAGGTCTGGCGTGCAGAGGCACCAGATTGGATAAAGTGGACGCTGCTTCGGACCACGCGAGGTCCATGGCTAAATTGAACGCAATTTCATAGTTTGCCAGTTGGCCCATGGTCGTCTCAGCCCATTCGCCCTGGCTGACTTCGTAGGTGTATCTGAACGATTGCGTGGACAACGGGATGCTGTGCGTCAGTCGGGATACACGACCCGCAAAGTACAAAAAGAAGGCCGAGTTGGCGTAGGATTGCTGGGCGTCTAGCAAGCATTCCACGGCTGGTTGCATCAAGTCTTGACTCAGTATCAGCGGTGCGTGAGACGTCAAGACAATGTAATAAGTTAGGAGCCTGTCCGAAACCATTATTAGTGAAAAGAGACAGACGAGCAGATGGTATACAGCTTACATCATGGATGCTAGAGGAGACCTGATCCGCTTGCTCTCCAGGCAAAGTTTCAATAAAACAAATCCAAGCTGCTTGTCGCTTTGCCATCCAAAGGACGCAATGATTTTCAGGATCTTGGGCGGTAACGAAGCACGCAGCAAATGAACCGATCCGATACTGTTATGACCATTCTTATTTTAGCACCTCTGGTTATGCACCTTTCGTTTTCCCTTGTCTATGGCTCTAACTCTTCTTCTTTTTACCCGAATTGAATAGCTGATACGGTATCCGGATCCATGTACTTGTTAAAATCTTGGCCCATGCACTTATACTCGTGCCACACCAAGCTATAACTGTTGTACGCTCTGCGCAAATTCAGCCCCATCTTTAAATAGCCCATGACGGTTTCTTGAGTCAGATGGATGATAGCCATCAGTAAGCTGCATTCGGCCTTGATCACATGGGCACGTAAGACGCCGTTCGGCAAAAACTGGTGCTGGTCCTTCAGTTCCTCTTGACTGAGCGGTCTTGTGTTGGTCGGCAGACCGGTCGAGTTGGAAGTCATGAAGTTGGTCAAGTAGCTCGCTACCGTATCCTTGAGCGGCTTTTTCTTGCAACTTGCTGCATCGATCTGTGCGTCTGCGAAATCGTATGTCTCTGTGAGCGTTGCAATAGCCACTTGAACATCTTGTGCATCGGTAGACTGCGTATATATGTATCTCCGTAAGCTCTCATCCTTCACTGTCAGATGTGCTACAACTCACAGTAATGGCTAAATAGTGTTACAATCAGCATCATCATCAGCCAAATTCTGAAGGAACTTTTACCTTTCATAAACGCCATGGCACCCAG
Source organism: Thermomucor indicae-seudaticae (assembly GCA_000787465.1). Classification (NCBI taxonomy): domain Eukaryota; kingdom Fungi; phylum Mucoromycota; class Mucoromycetes; order Mucorales; family Lichtheimiaceae; genus Thermomucor; species Thermomucor indicae-seudaticae. The sequence goes on along the minus strand of JSYX01000653.1, from coordinate 6,964 downwards.
CCCTAAGGCATGTAATGGATCTCTATGTGTACGTTGATCTGTGGGAGACCGCATTATTGAAACGAACCATGCACGCTCTAACTTACTCTTTGGCGTGTGCCTCAAAGATAGCTTTGGCCATTGAAAACTTGTTGTTGAACAAGGCATGGATGCCCTTTCGCATTTCTTCATCTATCCCAAAAGCGAAACCTAGATCAGTCTTCTTTCCCATGTCGCCAAATAAATGAAAAACGAACCTTGGGCTTCTTGCTCCTTTGGACTTAGCGTATTGGCCTTGACATTCTTTAGATCAATATGAATGGGTGAAAAGGTATTCGACTCGGATTCTTGTTCTAAGGCTCCATCCACCGGCGGCGTAATATGTTCTGCCACGGTTTTGCTTGGCGGCGTCGGCAATGGTTTCTCGACAGTCGTCTTCTCGGTTTCTATATCTAACTCTCTCTTAGCTTCTGGCGCTCGGCTTCAGTTCGATCAAGTCTATGCAACCTTGTGCTGCGGGTTTCTCGATAATTGAATTCTCGCTTTCTATATCTAACATTCTCTTAGTTTTTGGCGCTCGGTTCCAGTTCGATCAAGTTTATGCAACCTTCTGCTGCGGCGGGTAGCACAACTGGCGTCATTGTTTCGGAACTGTTATCGTTAGCGGCTTCTTCTTGCATAACGTTTTGTGGTGGTGATGGGGACATGGTCAAGATGAGTGAGCGATTTGGGAAGAGGGAAAAGGACGGTAGATCATGTGAGGCATGATTTTACGAGTCACCTGCATTAATGTATGCAACAAACATTGAAAAGAAATTTTCCGAGGCATTTGGAAAAGGCAAGCGTGCGTACGTGGCATCGGGATGTTCCTGAAACGCATTCATCTATCCGGTCTAAACTTGAACCTTTATCACTGTTTACTCTTCATAAAGATCAGAAAACAAAAAAGATGATGCATCAGTGATTGATAAGGAAGAAATTTCATGCGGATGAAAACCCGGAGTTCCGCTTATCTCGCTTTTTGTCCCTTGTTCTTTATGTTTGAATCTTGTGCAGCCAAAGTCAATGCGCTTTAGGAAACGTCTTTGTCTGAAATCAGCGACCGGCAATCACGATGAAACTCGGGGTCTTTTAAGTAACCCCAGCCTCGAAAGTCTTGAAATCTATGTCGAAGGCCAATACGACAAGTATAATGTCGTGTACTGGGTAAAATGCAACCGTCCGTTGGGGCAGGGCCGCATGCAATTGAGCCCGCTTACGTGTACATGAAAAAAAGGTCTTTTTCGTTTATGGCGTTGCTATGCTACTTCCTTGGAATGGTAAAGGACACACTTGCCTTTGCCCCATTTTATCACACTAACGGACTGATATTATGGATACTATCTATCTAGTATTCATTACTGCATCCGAATACTTTGCAAGACGCTTTGCAGACACTCCTTATGGCGAAACTTTCCAAAACTACTTTTCTACTTACTTTACTGCTACCAATCTAGTCATTTTTGCTCTCATGCTGTGGCGACAAAGCAAGGTAAGAAGGGGACGGGTCGTTGTTTCTTCTCCTGAAACGTGAGAGGCATCCTAAATGAATGCAATCATAGTCGCCAGCATTTCAGTTTGATGTAATGATACCAGTTGTAGTCAACACGACCGTGTTTGCCATCATGGCTGGCACTGTGGCAGCAACATGGATCAAGGGTGAAGCGTACTTTTGGTTCAGCATGTTCTTGCTGGTCCTTACGGGTGCAACCACAAGTGTCTTTCAGATTGCTGTGTTTGCAGAGGCGTCTCGGTTTCCTTCACGGTATGTTCAGGCTGTCATGAGGTATAATTGCTCCGGAAAACTCTTCTGCTGTTTGTTTTGTTTTCTTCTCACATGACCTCTTCTTTGTTTCGTTTAGCGGTCAAGGTTCGAAACTATATACCGGATTGATGATGAAAAGCAGAAAACTCATCCTTTTGTTTGCTATATGAAGGTATCGCTGGAGTAGCTGTTGCAGTAGCTTCGATCCTGAGTGCATTTGCTGGATCGGCAACAAAAGCGCCTGATGAAGCAGCCATCACACGGGCAGCATTTTTGTATTTTCTATGTGCTCTGGCGATTACCGTCGCGGCCTTGGTGGGTCGAATTTTGATTGCTTGGCAGGCATTTTATATCCGGCAAATGAGCATGGAACATTCACCAAGCAACGGCGACGTCGTTGAAGCGGAAGAAGCGGATTTGGATGATGCACAACGGTTTTTCGCCAACGACAGTCCTAGAAGTGATCAAGTATCCATCAAATCAGTCCTTTGCAAATCCGCTGGACTGGTGTTCGCCGTGGCCTACCTGTTTGTGGTTACCTTGGCCGTATTTCCATCGACCACTGCATTGATTAAATCAGTGGAGCGACACGATCCACGTATTCCTGATGTACCAGAAACAGCAGCACCCAATAGCAACCGGTTTTTCGACGACGATGTGTTTGTGGCCTTCCACTTTGTCTTGTTCAATGTCGGAGATTGGGTCGGACGAACGATGCCGATTCTCGAGCAATTGCGAACGTTCAAGAGCAAGATACTCGTAGTCTTGTCGTTGGCACGCACGGTGTTTATCCCGGTGTTTTTGTTATGCAATGTGGTGGTGAGCGATGACCGGAGGCTGCCGGTTGTATTCGACAATGATCTGGTGTATTTCCTGATTGTTTGGCTGTTTGCGGTCAGCAATGGGTGGCTGGGCAGTCTTTTGATGATGGCGGCACCCCAACAGCGCAGTATCCGTAGCGCCGCTGAAAAGTCGTTGGTTGGAAGCGTCATGAGCTTTTCGCTCGTGGTTGGGTTAGCCATTGGCGGTGCATCGAGTTTTTGGGTTCGATCCATGGTTTAAAACCCACAAGTCGGCAATAAATGGAACAACTTCTTCAGCAAGTCGGAACGGAAAAACGACTGCCTTTCTTTAGCGGTGATTCGTTGTGCGGCGAATCTACCGAAAACCTCCGTGTTGCTTCTACTTTTTGTACCGTTTGTTTTCGTAGAGTTTGGAGCGTCGAATTCAGGTTGAGACAGAAGACGGAATGTCTTAATGCCCAATATCCAGTGTTTGTTTCCTAATAACCATTGGGTGGGCTGGGGATTCCGTAAATATCTATTCTTTCTATGAAACGACAGGACAGCAGCAGAATAGTATGTAGTGGCAGTACTTAGGTCGGCCGATTGTAAAAGTGTCTCAACACGACCTGCGCGCTGTCCAACGCGCTCGGTCCCAGGAACCTATTGCAATGGCTTGTAGATTTACCACGGGCCTTTTCATCTGTCACGCTCTGCCTCGCACGTGTGGTTTGCCGCGTCTTTATGATCACAGTACTGCTTACTGACCCCTTCCCTCGACAGAAAAAATTCGTTATTCGACGCACCATTCTACTGAAAAGATTGGTTATTATAAAAGTCTCTTTAGAAAATCATCGCAGAATAACATCGTCTGTATTGGAAAGTAGAAAAAAAAAGAGAAAGAACAAGAGAGGAGAGACTATTTACAAAGGGTTGTTGTTTGAAAGGAGAAAAGAAAAAGGGAATCAACTACGTTTGAGTAAAGTCAGGACAGCTGCTGCTTCGACTGCATCCACATCTGCGGATGGTATCATTGGCAGGAACAAGGAATCACTGGCCCGTCGATTGTTGCCGAAAAAGAAGTACGGAGGGGATGAGGATAAGGAGCTGTTTGAGGATTCTCCATCTTCACGTATACTAAGATTCTGTGCTGCATAAATATTGCTTTCCATTTCTTCATCAAAGGCTAGTTGTTGCTGCTGCTGTTGTTGTTTGCTGTTTGTTGCTGTCTTTCGTCCTCCTAATGCTCCGTTGGACTTTTTTCTCTTGTTGTTGGAAGATCCACGCCGCTGCTGTTCCTTGGTACTCTGTGGCGACGGCCGTTCACCACCAAACGCATCACTACTACTGCTGCTGCTGCCACATAGAATTTTACCATGTTTCCATTTCACTCCGCACGCATTACAAAGCGTTCCTGCACCCTGTGGTCCTCGGCGCCACATGGGCGTACTCTTTGATCCGCAGTACAAGCATTTCTTGACGGTAGTAGTGGTACCATTTGTGCTGCTATTGGATCGCCCCTGTAAAGAGCTGCTACCGCCGCCCTTGGACGTCATGCTCGTGGAGCATAGACTGGTTGGCGCAGAACTAGATACAATCGTAGCAGAAGATTTCAATGTGGACGATTCATTGGACTCCAAAGAAAACTGGTCATAATCTAAACAATGAATGAATGAGTCTTGTATTCTTTTTCCTATATATGTTATCCTGTATACGTTACCTTTGGCCTCATCGCCGCTACAAGGATCAAATTTGAACAGGTCGCCGTGGGCAAAAGTAGTAGTTGATGATGATGACGGTCGGTAGTATGACGATGACTCCTCGTAGTCCGATTCGCGATCCCCACGACTGTCTGTCACTTCCATGGTAGTAGCTGCTTCAAGCCTGTAATCCTTGGCAGCTCTTTGAGAAGCCACCTGTTGCGTATGAAGTCTCATCTTCATTCCGAGATCCGAAGAAACCAATGTTAAAGCATGTCAAGCATGGTTTTGTTGTCATGCCACTTACAAGTTGCATCATCCGTCCACAAACAGCCTCAAAGCCAGATACGGTTTGCTTTATGGCAAGAAACAGTTCACGAGACACGCCAGTCATTCGCATATTGACGATCTGGCATTGCCAAGCTCTTTCATCGTATGATCCTCCTGGGTCCGTCGATCGTCGACGCGGCAGACTAGAGCTATTACTGCACACGGCTGCGAATTCGTCGAGCTTTGTCGTACAAGGTCTTTTGACATCGATCGGATGCACAGGGGTAGCAGTGGTACTAGGCTCGGAAGCATGAAAAGAAACCAAGACCTGATATTTTTGCAACCCCACCCATCATCTTCCATTAGCATAAAGTTCCCAGTTAACAGAAATAAATATGCAATGTTTTTCTGTCACCTCGTATGGCGGAGTTTCATTGACAGCCTCTGCGACGGCGTCGTGAGGAAAGAGATAATAATCAAGGTCAGGCATGCACTCCAAGGGCGACGACGACGGTGGGTTCAAACAAAAGATGACATCGTGTCGAACAACTTTGTCTCGCCATCGTTTCTTGGGTGGAAGCATTCGCTTACTATCATCTAAGAAAACGTCTTCAAAAAGTATGTCTTCGCTTTCGGATAATAACGAGCTGCTTCTCTCCGATGGTGATGACATCGCATGTTGATCATCGGTTTCCGTGATCTCGTAAAAGGCAACAGGGGACACACGCTCGGAGCCTCGTTCTAGGCACGACAGACCAAGAAACCGGATCTCGATCTTGCTTTCTGCAGTAGATCCGAGTAACGAGTACCGTTTGAAACCTTCCGTGATGCAACATCTTAAAGTTGGGAAAGGGATCAGGACAGGAGGAAATAAAGAGACTGGTTCGCCCCCATCGATTCGTTTACCCGTAACGTAAAAGGCTGACGCAAGAGGCTTCGCTGTTAGCCCTTGATCTTGTCGACGACATCTTTTATACAACAAAGCGGCCTTGATGCCAAAGAGAAGAGAGAGCGAGAAGTAATGGTGCTGGGGAAACAGAGAGATCACTAACAGACGAAAGAAAGGATCATGAAGCGAAGGGGCACTAGAGTAAGAGCAAGTTTTTCATGAGCTACCAGATGGTGTAAGATTGTCCCGAATCGCTTGGTTTTATGTAACTTTGGAGAAAAGGCCACCCACACACAGGGCCTTGCCCTTTGAGCACAGGATTTTGCGCCGCCTGAAATTGAGTATCGCTACACACCCGGAGGCGGAAGGACCCAAACTCGTCATTTCTAAAGAACGCTCTTATCTAAATCCTGCTACACCAGAGGCGGTCAGTTACAGGACCAGAAATGTGGTTTACCAAGAAGCGTTTCCTGTACGACAATAGAAAGACAAGCAATACAGCCACTTAAGGCGAAACGCGCGGCCTCATTACCACAGTGTTTCCGGGTAGCATTCGTATACGACCATCAAGACGATTTACAGCAACAAGACATTATGAATATACTTCTTTTTCTTGACTCGGATATGTTTTCCTGCTATCTGAACAACCTTTTTAATATCAATGCACTCCTTTTCTTTTGTTTGATGTTTTCTTTGTCCTAACAGCTGCCCGTAGGACTTTTATTAGATAGTGTGCAAACTTCATTTTTATATCCAACGACCAATTGGCCCATTTCACGTTCGTTTGATCAATTTAACCTGATCTCTTTCGCTACGCTATTCCTTTTCCTTCGGGAAACCGATCCAATTCGTTCTGGGTTACGCAAAAGCCTAGCTGTGTATCTATCCAAACACTTGGTCTTTTTTCTCTGATCATTATACTGATTTAGCCTTGAGATTTTGCACGTAGGATCACTTTAGGGTTAAGTAGCCGGCCGCAGGCCTGGGGGGTTCAGGGCGGCGAAGCCCCGTGAGAATCGTTGAAAATACCTATTATCTCTTCGTTTTCCACATCAATGCGCTTTATTCTGCTTTTGTTTGATCTCTTCTTATTCAAAGCCGCTGCCAGCAGGGCTCTCATAGAGTGGCGATCCCAACGTGTTTTCTCATATGCTATAAAAGGCTCACCTTTCCATCTTTCGCTCGACAGTTATTCAAAAGTCTGTTGATGTATCTTGCTATACACCAGAGACATCTTTACGTTTAACGAAATTGCTCGCTTTTTTCTACGTTACACACAATTGCTACCCACACTCTTTGGATTACTCGATGTTTTATGCAGCTTCTGTAACCACTTCTTTGAAAGTTTTTCTTTAACGAGCTGTGTTTCCTCTCTCCACTGATCCACTCGCGCTTCCCCTAGCGGAGCGAGGGCGCTTTTGCCAGTAAGATGATTAATGAAAAACCTTTGATTACCAAAAGTAGTAAACCCAAGAAAGACATAACATGGTCAATCGCACATTGAAAAAAGTTTTCATATCTGTAATTAAAACTACAGTCT
>JSYX01000651.1:0-19149 GCA_000787465.1 Thermomucor indicae-seudaticae | reverse complement strand
TGTCCCTTCAGCTTCTGGACCAGGCTACTCGCAAAGAAGTGGAACGCATGTCTTTTCGGCTTCTGGACCAGGCTACTCGCAAAGCAGTGGAACGCATGTCTTTTCGGCTTCTGGACCAGGCTACTCGCAAAGCAGTGGAACGCGTGTCCCTTCGGCTTTAGGACCAGTCTACTTGCCAAGCAGTGGAACGTATGTCCCTTCAGCTTTTGGACCAGTCTACTTGTCAAGCAGTAGAACGCATATCCCTTCAGCTTCTGGACCAGTCTACTTGCCAAGCAGTAGAACGCATGTCACTTCAGCTTCTGGACCAGTCTACTTGCCAAGCAGTGGAATGCATATCCCTTCGGCATCTGGACCAGCCTATTTGCCAAGCAGTGGAACGTATGTCTCTTCGACTTTTGGACCAGGAAATTTGCATAACAGTGGAACACAAAGCAGTGGAACGTATGTCCCTATGGCTTTTGGACCTGGCTACTCTCTAGTGTGGTTTGTTCCTCACCAAAGACGAACGTGAACTTTGCAATAATACCGCGAAAAAATTATCTTCTTTCTTTGTCGATGTTGATGGTTATGCACGATGTCACATCAGGCTTACATTTCCTGCATTCTAAGACTTTCCGAAAGCTGCCTTCGTGGTTCTCGTTAAACATTGGTCGGTCCATCGCTATATAGATTGCTGCAAAATCCGAACTTTTAGTTTTCGAAGTTCGTTTCGTTCCGACGCGCGCGTGGTCTTCTGTTGTTTTTATTGACGCCGTGAAAAACATGAACTACAAAGCAAGCAAAAAGCTATGAGAAGTTTATGTCGTTGTATAGTTGTGAAATACTTGCGCGTTGTTTCACTCTAAATTACTTTAGGGTGATTGCAGACCTTGAACTGTTTGTTCGTTCCATCGCTCGGCCTCTTAACAGAGCACGAATAGCAAGGTACTTTCTTAGGAAGTTCTTTTTCGGTCAAAGTGGAGGCTCCTCTGATGTCCAACGGACTGCTGATTCTAACCACGACAGTGAAAGAACGTTCCAGTTGATGGTAAATCGTGGTTACCGAGCGCCCCGCGTGTGCCTTCTTCTCGATCAGACGTTGGCCAAAACATTTAGCAACGCAACGTGTTTACGGTAAGTTTTTGTTCGTGCGTGGAACGTTCCTCCAATCGCTACACTATGACTCAGCTTGATGAGCCATAATATTTCGACAACTCGCGACGCACGCTTTTCGGATACCGTCTTACGATAACCAAAATACTGATGGCCCTGCAGGATACGGCGAATGCGGGTTATAGCAGCTCTGTGGTAAGCAATGGTCTTACGGGATGTGGAGCAGGCTTTCCGAGAGCTGAATGACCAAGTTCAAAGTTTAGTGTAGGTTTTGAACGTTCACTACAGCCGGCACGGTGGATATTGTGTTGATCAATTGAAGAATTATTGGATTGAAGCAATACTGGCAAACTGGAGCGCTGTCTATGCGGGATGTGATTGCCCAAGTGATCAGCGCATCTCATATCTGTGGATATGTGCTCGAAGGATATGTTTCTGATTGAGGTACGGTGTGATTATTACGGTTGCTCAACAAAACGTCAATTCTGACAATTTCAACCCGCTGTGTCTCTGAGAATTACAATGTCGGTCACCAGAGTTAGGACGGTGCTGAGGAAGATATACACAGTGTGTTTGACCTGACTTATGGATATGTGTGCAAATTCAGTAGGTCAAGACCTTAATGGTCTCCAATTCGGTGTTCCACAGTATCCAGCCTTGCCGTTGTGGATGGCTACCAACTAGGTATTGCCATGTCGCATGTCCACTCACCTTGAGGTGAGATACCTGTTTCTGTGTATGGAAGGGTCTACAAACATTATAGACATGTTGAGCTATGCCAATGACTGGTTCGAATAGGATTGTTACGATAAAACCCTATATCGCAGAATCCGACTATTGCCTTTCAGCCTTGATAGTCATTGGGTTGACGTTATCATTGAAGAACCATAGCTGATGATTATGCAGATGCGCCTGACATGTGTTACCGACTTACAATGCAGAATGTACCATACGTTATCGATGAATTTGTCATACTTACGTGAAGTGTGTATAATCATACGGAGAACGGTTTCTAAGTTTTCCATGGAGGACAAGGTGTGCTGTTACTGATGCTTTACACGCAACGGTTGTGGTTATAACGGAGCAAATGAATTGGTTTACAATGATTCTTGGCCACATGAATGGTCTATGATAATCAGCATGAATAACTGATGCATGCGTCATTGGAGCCAGATCATGCACAATATTGTTGACCAGTGAAGCCAGATATGCTTTCTAATCACTGTTTAGTGGGTATCGCGATACTCAAAACCCTTGCGTTTTGATTGATTCACTTATAGGCTCATGGGTTACCGGGTCAGGGTTCTTAGCATTTGAAGCCGCCCATGGGGCAGCACATGGACCGTGGGGCCCCCGCAATGCGTGTACAATACTTTTACATCAACTGTGATGCCTTGATATATAGAGTTTGTTTTGCTGTATGTCTTTCTCGGACACGAGACACAATATGCATCTCCTAAGGGCTACCATCATACTCGACGCTCATATTTGCAATCTCTATTCCCACCTAGGGGCCCTACGGTCCCCGTAGCGAAGGCGGAGGTAGGGCGTTTGGGTCGTCAGGCCCCAAGCGAAGCGTACGGCGGAATAAGAAGGTAGTTTTCCAATAGTTTGGCCCACCTAGCGCTGCCCTACGCTTTTCAAAGCTTTCACCCCGATGATGCCCATCGCCAAATCAGTTGCCGGAGGCCCCGTTTAGCGTTCCCCGAAACGAAGCGAGGGCAGAACGCTAGTCTGATAATTAACTTTGTAGAGGAATAAAGAAATCGCCATCAACTGGCGCATCGGATCGTGTGCAGCCATCATACAGCTTTCAATCCAGTGTCATGTATATAGCGATGCGTTCAGAAGTTGCTGCTTCTGATGAAATGCGCGTCCTGTCTGAGTATAATAGCTATGAGCCGAAGTCGGGAAGCATTGAGTGAGTCTCTCAGTGTCGGGGTGCATCAGATTGCACTGTTGACATTTTCTCAAATTGACGGAACGCGATAAGAGAACACGATCAGCCAAGTTATGCAGGGAATGGCTTCTTTTAGCACTGTAATCCGGGAAACACTGTCTTGTCTTTTCGTATGTACAAAGACGAGTTTTTTTTTTCTATACTAAGGGTGTCTTTTGTTTTTACAAAGTCTAATGACAGCGGGTATTTCTCTTTTCTTGTTCCTTTCGAATCGGTTATTCGGTATAGCCATGGGCGAACTGATATATATCTGTTGTTTTTTCCTTTTTCCTTCGTTCCTCTTCATGTGCGCTGATAATCTCGTCTGTTTTTCTTCTAGAACGTTCGGGCAATACAGCAGGCGGCCCGCCGGAGGAGGACGAGGAGGAGAAGAGGTGCTGCTGTCCATCACTCGTCGTATTGGCAACAACATCAAAGACCTGTTTGCGACCCCAACACATGGTGTAATTGAGGTATGCCCGATTCCTTGCACATTCCTCAAAAAGCGCCAGCTTCGCTTCCGTAAACTGCTCGTCTGTCATTGGATAAGCTTCTGTGTAGAACCGTCGATAATTCTCGACTTCGGCTTGAAAAGCGGCGTTAAAGATATCCGAAACAGGGCTGCTGGATACAAAGTTAAGGGAAATCGTTTGCTGATGAATATCAGTCAAGCCTGCAATGTCTTGTAAACTGGATGCCATTTGACTGGTCCATGTCACATCCACATCACAATGCCGGTCCATTTTGTCAATAACTAATGGCATAAATCAGCATATTGGTCAGTTACTTTATGAGCAAACTTACATGGCTTTAGTAGCTCATGACCCCTAGGACCCGCTTTGCGTATGATAGGATCCACATCGCGACATTCCAAGTACCCGCCAGGTTTCAGGACCCGTCGTACTTCGGTCAGCAAAAACTAGATGACGGCGTCAAGCAACTCCCATTTCCAAAAGATCATTTTCTCTTTTACCTGACGATCCTTTTTTGAGAAGCAATTGTAGACATAAGCCAGGTGTACATAATCGAAGTAACCATCGGCAAACGGCAATCCCTCGAGTACGTTGCCTTGCGAAAAATGTGTATTGGGTGGATGAATGGTCGTCGGGTACATGACGGATAGGTCGATACCGAAAAACTGGGCCTGAGGAAACTCGGATGCCATCTCAAGCATCCAGATGCCGGTGCCACAAGCAATGTCCAGCACACGAGGTTGCGTGTTGCTTGTAAAACGGTCTTCAGACGATGATGTACTGGGCTGCAATAACAGATTATTACTTGCAGGTCGTTGTTTCAGGATATCTCCAACGGGTGCTGAATAATTGCCGTTGAAACAGTGTCTCAATACAAAATGCTAACATAAAATGGTCTGTTAAAAGCAGTGCGTCTTCTAGATAGTTGTTTGGCTACCAAGTTTGTCAGCCTGTCCTGTTCTTGTTCGTCGTTCGGCATATAGTATTTCGGAGTGATGTTTTGGTATCGCCGTCCCTTGATATAAACGTTTGGGTCAACTGCTACCGGCTTGGGTGTTGACGAGGATGTGTCATCCGGTCTTTGTTCTTGTTCCGAACCCCGTTTTTGATGCCTGGTAAAGGCGCGACGCAAACCAGATGCATGATTTTGAATGTCGCCCGGAACTACACTTTTAGGTCGACGTCGACGTTTTCGATGTATCGATTGTATATTTCCCATTAAGAAAAGACAAGGAAGAATAAAGGAAATGGAAAAAGAAGAGAAAGATATGATGCTTCTCGATCACCCTTGTTCTTGCACACTTATGAATCCATCGATCCCTGTTCAACTCAGCAGTAAGCCATCCGCAGCCACTTGTACAATAGAATACTATTCCTTGTGGAAGAGAACATTTTTAGAGAACGTATACGTCATATCTTTTAAAGCAAAAAAGGTGCTGCTGCCTGGGAAACTCGGGGATCTCTCAACGGGGCTGATAGTCGCCGTAGTCAACTTGTATGACCTTTTCTGTGAAAGGAATTGCCGAACGCAGTTCCGAGTAAAAAACATGGTTCTCGCAATGAATCATACGCATAATAGACTAAAACTGCGGCAATGTAGGTATAAAACTGGGGTTTCAGTGTGGTGCCAAGGCTCCCTTCTGTTTTTCTTTTCTTCTTTCCACATTCCTTGGGTATCATCCTTGCTGTGTCTCTTCTGTTTTCGATATGCCGCCAATCCCAGACGTCCCTGTTGCGCCAACGTCTCGGCGGTTCTCCCAATACTATATACCGCAAGCAGTTTACCTCGGTCTAGATATCGAAATCGATGTGGACGAGAGAAAGGGCCAATACGCCATCTCGGTTCACGACGGCACTTACACGACCGACTATTACTGTGGCGAGATTGCGGTGGACAAGAACCAAGAACTGTCCCAATGTTATCTAGATGGCATGAGAAAGCTGTTGGAGACCATCAAGCTGTATGCAATGTCGCAGCACTATAAAGTACAACTAGTTGCGTGTTCGACCACGATTTATGATGTGTTCAAGAAAATGTCTATCAAGGATAGACCAAAGCATTCCATTGGCAGTGCCTTTTGGAGAGAACTAGATGCAGTCCCATTGCGTGTCAGGACGCATGGTGAGACGATTGATGAACGCGCAAGCGCGGCTGTGCGCAAGGCAGTCATGTGGTACGTGCTGAAAAATTGTTGTCAATTGCACTGAGCTGAACTTTTCCTCCGCCGGCAATTAGGCTGTCACCTCAGTACCCCGGCAATATTCCGCGCGTTTGCGTTGGTTATAGACATGAAGTAGAGGGTCAGTTAGTCTCGGCGGGTTGGATTTTGTCTCTGTGTGTGTGCGACTAACAACAGCTTTGGGGTCCACCAGTGGACTTTAACGGCATGATCCATCTGGCCGACGAAGTCGACTATCAGGCTACGGTGAAACCCGATACATGGCGCGTCTTGATGGAACTGGCGCGGAAGTTCAAAGAGCGCAAGTTACGAGTGACCTATTTCAACTCTACACCCCAAGGCGGAGGAGGTAATGAACCAATGTACAAGGGAGAGATGGTTGAACTTGACTGACGATTCATTTAGTGGCTTTGATGCGCCACGCTCTTCTTCGTTTGTGCCATCTTATTGATTTGGACGTTCATTGTAAGTGGTCCGTGCGTCCGTCCTAGTATCGATCGTCATTGACTTATTTGGTTAGGGTTTGTGGCTCGTCCTAAGCCAGAGGTGTTTGACATCACAAAGCGCAAATTCCACAATGTGTTACAAGGCGTAGCACCCCCGTATGTTCGGCTAAACGATCACGACAAGCAAACCTTTATTGATTGGTCCAACGAGAACATTGAACGGTTCTGGCTAGGACCCAAAGGGCCCATTGCATCATCCAATGTCATTGTAATTGATGACCCACAACGTAAGCTACATTATCCATATTCTCTCTATTTCTTTTTTTTTTCCTTTTTGCGAGACAGTTTATTTAAACCATCATCTAGTGGCGGGCATTATTCCACATATCAAGAAGCATAATCCAAAAGCACGCATCATTTTCCGATCGCATATTGAGATGAGGGCAGACTTGATTCGGGATTACCCAGACGGTCCTCAGGCCGAAACCTGGAGGTCAGTAATGCGGATCTTCAGGGTCACCGACGCCGAAACATTGTTTACTGATATGACTTCAAAAATAGGTTCCTGTGGCAATTCATAAAAGATGCAGATCTGTTTATCGCACATCCGATGGATAATTTTATTCCCGATTGTGTGCCGCGCCGCAACGTTGTCTTGATGCCAGCCACCACGGACATATTAGATGGTCTCAACAAGCCTTTGGATAACTGGTCTATCAAATACTATCAATCCGTCTTTAACCGCATCTGCATTGACCAAGGTGCCAACGAGGTAGACTGGACTCGACCTTACATTGTCCAAGTTGCACGCTTTGATCCATCCAAAGGTGAGCTGATTTGAAGTCCGCCATCTTTTGGTTGTATTCGATACCATGACTCATGGATTAATTTGTCTATGGAGGCATACCCGATGTACTTGAATCTTATCGCAGATTGCGCCTTAAGCTGGCCGCCGAAAATATGGATGATATGGATATTCCACAGCTCGTGATCTGTAAGTTGTCAGAGCGATAATTTTATACTTCGACAGACTGATCGTATCTGGAAGGTGGTCACGGAAGCGTTGATGATCCGGATGGCACTGTCATTTATGAGCAAACCCATACCACTTTGAGGGAAGAAGCGTATGCCGCAATTGCCATGGATATCGTTGTAGCAAGACTACCGCCTTCTGACCAACTTCTAGATCTTATACTCAGCAAAGCCAAGGTCGCTCTGCAACTGTCACATCGTGAGGGCTTTGAGGTCAAAGTAACCGAAGCATTGCATAAAGGCAAGTGCTCCTTCAGCTCTTTTTTCTTTCTAATGTCTTTTGGGCTAAACGAGAACTTCGGCTGAAAAACAAATTACAGGAATACCGGTAGTAGCTTATGAAGCTGGCGGCATTCCACTCCAGATAGAACGCGACCTTAATGGGTTTTTAGAACCGGTCGGTGACGTGGAAGCCGTTGCCAACCGCCTCTACCAACTCTTTACAAACGAAGAGTTATGCTCACGCATGGGAACAAAGGCCAAAGAACTCGTTACAGAAGAATTCTTTACAGTCTGGAATCTCATTGGTTGGTTGTACCTGTTTACCGAGCTCACAAACGAAGTTAGTCTGAAGGCAGCCAGCCAAGGCTTATCGGACGAAGAAATGACCTTCAAGCGCAATTCTGGCGTTGGCAATAACTGTAAAGTGTCTGATCTCTGGAGAAAACATTATAATTACAACCCTTGATAAACCCTGCCGTAATCGTATTCTTGTCTCTATATATATTCTATGCTGTGGAAATTGGTCTTTTCCAGACCCACTTACAACACCGCTTCGAATACAACTAGAATAAAAACATTTTTTGGTTTCCTTCATGAGCAATCAATGTAAAGAAAAAAGGAAGAGACAAGAGAGTCGTATAGTGCTTGTTTTAATGTAAAGCACGCATATAGTGTCCACAGAAAATCTTGACGGGATCTTTGCCATTCTGCGAAACAGCAACGCCAAAGTAGTATATCAGTAACGCGCATTTACTGTGCATGGCTAATAAATGGGTCAAACAGCAGCAATCGTCGCCATTTTTCAGCAAACCTTCCAAGGAAGACATTAAACGGGAGTTGGAATCCGAGTTTTTAACACCTCAACCGACATTTCCTAAACCATGGCTGTCTCAATGTCAAGAGTAAGCGCTAGTCTGGGCGTGCGCCCGATTGATTTGATCCACTAAGAAAGAAGCGTAATATAGGCACTGGACAGAGACTCCTGACTTTGCCAGTTTCACGCATGCAGCATCGTCAAAGCCTCGAACAACGGTTCAAGTAGCCCGACGTGGTTATGATGGGGATATTGTGGGTTACCGAGAATCCATTGTGCACGATCCTAATATTTCCACGACCAATTCGACCAGTATGGCCCGTCCGTTTGGCTCCATAAAGGATTTTGTGCGTGGCCATGCGTCCCAGTTTCCGTTTGCGCCCGGAGGATTGGATGCTGCTACTAGTGCGATGGATGCGGATGATGAACAGTCAGGAGGGCTCCGTTTGGATCTAGATTTCCTTAAAGAAGAAGGTCGGTTATGGCTTAAGCGAAGAGGTCTAGTAAACCAACTCCCCATTCATTACTATAGATATGGCAGTTGCTGCGCCAGGACTGGATCGAGGTCTAGTCTTTGAAGGTAAGCACAAAAATGACAGGAAGGCAGTTGCAGAAAACTCAAGGCATGCTCTGTCATGTATGTCAGCGAACAAGGCCACAGAGGAAAAGCCTCTAAAAGAAGGATCAACGGTGTTTAACATTGAAGACATGATTAAGCCTACGGTACATGAAGATTTTGACTTTTTACAGGTCAAGACAACTGAGGCACAACCAGAGAAAGAGGTAGCTTTGGGCATTAAACACTAGACCAAGGCATGAATGGTAATAACTCATTCGCTTAGGCTCCTGCACAAGAAAAGCCAACAGAAACCACAGAAGGCAAGCACAAATCGCTTTTCTCCACCTTTTTTCGTTACTAATAACGATTTTAGAAGTGAACGAGGTAGATTCTCTTTTGCCCGCTCAGACCCCCCGAACAACGACAGTTGTCGACGCCGTACCGAAACTGAAGCCTGTCAGCGATGCCCACCGAAGGCGCGACTGGGCGCATGAAATCAATGTGAATGAACCTATGGATAACTTTCATGAACTGGTTCCAGAAATGGCAAAGCAGGTTAGTTAGAGAGAGCAGACATCCTCCGGCTTGCGGTATTGATTGACATGTATATGTAGTTTCCTTTCGAGTTGGACACTTTTCAAAAGCATGCTGTCTATCACTTGGAAATGGGAGACTCGGTGTTCGTGGCAGCTCACACGTCAGCCGGTAAAACTGTGGTTGCTGATTATGCTATTGCACTAGCATCCAAGCACATGACAAAGTAAGTGAAGAGAGCTCATTGGGCTTTTGTGTGTGTGCTCCTAATTTTCTGCATAAAGAGCCATCTACACTTCTCCCATCAAGGCACTATCCAATCAAAAGTTTCGCGATTTTCGACACACGTTCGGTGACGACGTTGGTATTCTGACGGGAGATGTCCAGATACGACCGGAAGCGAGCTGTTTGATTATGACGACCGAGATTTTGCGCAGTATGCTGTATCGAGGTGCAGATCTTATTCGGGACGTTGAGTTTGTTATTTTTGATGAAGTCCACTATGTGAATGACTTGGAAGTAAGTATACGGTTCTGAAGACGACGAGCTAAAGGGACTTATTCTGTGTATAGCGCGGTGTTGTCTGGGAAGAAGTGATTATCATGTTACCTGCTCACGTCAATATTATTCTGCTTTCAGCAACGGTGCCGAACACTAAAGAGTTTGCGGACTGGGTTGGGTAACTTACTGCAAGTAACTTGCAAGTTGGAAAATACTTGGCTTACTTGGTATACTTTGCAGTCGAACAAAAAAGAAAGATATCTACGTCATCAGTACTTCAAAGAGACCCGTGCCGCTGG
Source organism: Thermomucor indicae-seudaticae (assembly GCA_000787465.1). NCBI lineage: Eukaryota > Fungi > Mucoromycota > Mucoromycetes > Mucorales > Lichtheimiaceae > Thermomucor > Thermomucor indicae-seudaticae. Next base: position 9,055 of record JSYX01000651.1, on the reverse strand, counting down.
AGCATCACTTGTATGCAAACAAGGAGCTTTACAAGATTGTTGGTGCTCACGAGACTCGGTTAAATGGCACTGCGTATGTACGGCTGCGCCATCCCCAAAAAGGGTATCCTGCGTCTGACTTTTTGAATACAGGTACAAGGCTGCTTGTGATGCTCTTTCGAAACGGAAAGAGCAGCGTGAGGTATCATCTAGTGGTCGTGGCGGTCGCAGTGGGCAAGGCGGCGGTGGTCGTGGAATGGCAAGAGGATCTCACAAGCCTATTGGACGAAGCTATCAAGCAGTCATGCAAACGGACCGAAACCTGTTTGTGCACTTGATAGGCTTGTTGCAAAAGAAACAGCTTTTACCGGTCGTCATCTTTACGTTCTCCAAAAAGCGGTGCGAAGAATATGCTGGCAGTTTATCCAAAACGGACTTGTGCACTAGTCTTGAGAAAAGTGAGATCCATGTGTTTATAGAACGAAGTCTGGTTAGGCTTCGAGGGAGCGACAAAGAGTTGCCACAGATTCTACGGATGCGCGAGTTGTTGAGTCGAGGCATAGCAGTGCATCACGGTGGTCTTTTACCAATCATTAAAGAGGTTAGCAAAGAAAGTATCTGCTATACAACAGTTCTTTCTAAGTATGACTGTTATAGATTGTGGAGATTCTCTTTGCCAGAAGTTTGGTCAAAGTACTCTTTGCCACAGAAACATTTGCTATGGTAAGAAAGATGATGAGACACTGTTAAAGTAGAACTCGAAGGCTTATGCAATTAATTGCAGGGAGTGAATATGCCTGCCAGGAGTGTGGTCTTTTCAGGGTTGCGAAAGCATGATGGTCGCGGTTTTCGAGACCTCTTGCCAGGTAAACAGTGGAAAGTTATCTTCCTGCGCTCTGATGTCCTCATTGGTATAACCAGGCGAATACACGCAAATGTCTGGTCGTGCTGGTCGTCGTGGTCTCGATAACACTGGCATGGTCATTATTGCTTGTAGTGGTGATGAACCGCCGGAGGTAATGTAAAAACCACTATGCTCGCACTGCTTTCACGCCGACTTACATATTCTTTTCACGCAAAAAAATAATAGGCATCAACGCTATCCACCATGATTCTCGGTCGCCCCACCAAGCTGGAGTCGCAGTTCCGTCTCACTTACAACATGATTCTGAACCTGCTTCGTGTGGAGGCGCTCAAAGTGGAAGAGATGATCAAGCGAAGCTTTTCCGAAAACAGCACCCAAAGATTGTTGCCTGACACGAAGCGCCTTGTGGACGAGAACGAGCGGAGGAGGAACGCCTTGAAGCGACTCGACTGTACCATTTGCGGTGTTGATTTAGAAAAGTTTTACGATGTCTGTGGGGAAGTGGTTCAGCTTAACCGGAACATGATGCTACAACATATATCGCGGTCACCCGCAGGGAACCGGGCTTTAACACCGGGCCGCCTAGTGATTATCAACAACAATGTAGGTATTATTCGAAATATCTTTTCAAATTTGCTGTTGGATTAAAGGAGACGAACAAAAAATAGGTGTTACGAAATACATCGGCAGTCTTGTTACGTCCTGTGGCGGCTACAAATGCGTCGAGTAGTAATAACCAGAAGATGTTTTATTGCCTCGTCTTGATCTCTACAGAAACAAAGGGAGACCTTCAAAATCCAATGACAGGAGGAGGTAAGAAAGAGTATGTGAAAAGAAATGGTAGGTAATTAATCTATCTGCAGACGAAATCGCACCTTTGCCGGTGACGGTGATTAATGTCCCCAGCAGTGCGAATAATACCGTCGAGATTGTTTCTGTTGGTATATCCGATCTTTTGTTTGTAACCAAGTCCAGTCTAAAGGTATGTATAAGGATAATAACAGTAACAGTCAGAGCGGCTTTTTACGGCTTTTCTCATTATGCAGATTGATGTCGACGCGCTTATGACAGGTCAAAACTCTGTTGAAATAACGCGTACTAAGCAGGAATTGGAGGCATTTGCTAATGAAATAACTGAGAAAGGCAAGTGGCTAGCTAAAAAAAAGATAATATCCCCCGTTATAACAATGTATACGCAGGTTCTATCGTCGAATATGACTGGCAAAAGATAAAGGACATTGAGTTCCAGGAAATGTTGCGTTCAAAGAATAGCCTAATGAAGAGACTCAAAAACGAGTTCCAGTGCACGAAATGTCCTGACTTGAACGAGCATGTAAGCAAATTAGCTATGTCATAATAGTGGGCGCGCTAAAAGTCGATATTTTATTACAAGTATGCGCTGATTCATGCGCATAAACGTATATCCAGTCAAATCGACATGCTCAAGTTGACTATATCCGACCAGAACCTCGAGTTACTTCCTGATTATCACCAGCGAATCGCAGTCCTGAAAAAGATGCAATATATTGATGAACAAGGCACGGTCCAGCTCAAGGGACGCGTTGCTTGCGAAATCAACTCGGCGGATGAACTGCTATTGACAGAGCTGGTCCTGGACAATGTGTTCGCCGACTATGAACCAGCCGAAGTCGTAGCGATCCTGTCGGCCTTTGTGTTTCAGGAGCGCAACGCCAGTGAACCACGGTTGACTCCGAAATTGGCGAAGGCCAAAGAGACTGTGCTGGCGTACGCGCGTAAAGTGGCACAGGTGCAGGTCGATTGTGGTTTACCGATATCGGTAGAGGATTATGTGAACGATTTGCATTTTGGATTAGTCGAAGTTGTTTATGAATGGGCGCGTGGTCTGGTAAGTAGTTCGTCTCTGTCTTTTCAAGAGAGAGGAACTAAAGAAAAAACCACACAGCCGTTCAAACATATTACGGATCTTACGGATGTGCTAGAAGGTTAGTTAGGGCTCACATTGGGTAAAAAAAAGGCGACATAAGATTCATTTTCTGTTGTTGCCTATATCAGGTTCTATTGTTCGATGTATCAGCCGGTTGGACGAAACAACTCGAGAAGTGATGAGTGCAGCCAGGATGGTAGGCGATACTAGTCTGTACAAGAAAATGGAGCAAGCAGAACAAGATATCAAACGTGATATTGTGTTCGCAGCAAGTCTTGTAAGTAGATCCCAATCAAGAAACTCTGTCTGTCGTTCAATTACTAAAGCGCCTACCTTCCATGTAGTACTTTTAATAATGATCATTCACCAAAAGTTATCTTTGGTCAAAGTGGAAGAAGGGCTACTGAAAGGGTTATCCAGATATGACTTTTAAACGTGGATAAAAAGACGCCTGTCACGGACAGGCTTTTTCCATCAAAGATTATGTAACAAACAACTACGTAAGAATCCTTTTTCACTAGTAACCGCTATTTTTCTTTATCTCGTCCTGGATCTTGCGATGCAGGACACACATGTAGTCCACGTATGTCTGTACTTCGGCGTTACGGTCTTCAGCCATCCATGTGGAAAATGAGAACTCGATCGCATCCATATCTTGACGGACAATCCGTAACTGGAGATAACGTGACCGTTCAGATTGAAGCTGCCTTGAAATGTCGTGCAGCCTCTGAGAAAGAGAGGTATCCAATACTGGTAATACAGTCTATAACATCTTCCAGTCAGTCTATGCCTCTCTTAAAATTACGCGGAACATACCACATCGGGATCCACTTGATCAAGTCGTGACACACCAAGTGCATTCTGCAGAAATTCTTCTGATACCTTATTTCCAAGCCAAAAGTAAAGGTCTGAGCCCGTATCTGTTTTTTATTTCAATCTCATTGAACTGCGTTACGACATGAGACACTTAGTGACATACCTAAAAAGTAGGCCCCCTTAGGATCTAAGCGTTCGTATGAAGTGCGAACCATACGTGGAAGTTTCACTTCGCCTCTTAGGTTAGGTATCCCTTCCTATACAATGAAATCATGAGGTAGTCATGTTGGTGTTCTCCGCACAAGATATAACAACCATGTATGTATTTACCTCGTCTTTCAAATCATGAACTGCAAAGAGGCGTGGGTACAATGTCAAGACCATTTCAGCGACCCCTAAACTGTTGAACAGACACATGGCAGCCGACCGCACATCCGCGTTGATATCCACCCCGACGCCTCGTAACGCTTGTGAGCGCAAGCAACCATGAATGTACACCGGAAGAAGTTTGAATGCTTCCGGAAGTATCAGTTGACCGGGAGACGTTGACGCGGCACAGTTCGTACGGTAGGCGGTCAGTATCTGTACGCACTGGTCCGTCATTTTCTGATGCACGTCGCGCCGGTTCTTGTGGTGCGCATCAAATATGGCTTTCCGGAAAATAACACCAATTGACGCGTCTTCGTCGCCTGATCGGAAAACATCTGCAATCTGATTTGTCACTGCCAGTTGCAGGTTATGGACTCGCACACGACGACGTCCCTGCTTGGTCGTATACAGCAGCGCACATTGGAACGATACGCCCCGATTCACGTCGAGTTTGCTGTCGTGCTTTAGTACCGCAGCGAACGCCTTGTCTTCATCAATGCCCGCGAGATCCATATCCGTATACGTGCTCATGTGACAATTCCCATAGTGATCAATGATTTGAAGTCCATCCGAACATCGGACACGCATAACACCATCGAAGCCGCATTCTCGATGCACGTCGTGCTCAAGCTGAAACGCAATCTTGGCAGACTCGTTTGCTTTGAAATTTGGATAAAAGCGTACGTCTCCTCCAGTAAGAGACGATATTGTAGACACCGTGGCAACATCAGCATATTGCTGCGGGAAAAGCCAGGTATGCACACACACGCCATGGCTGACGCATTGTTTCCCAAGCTCTTTGTATGCATCTGTTTGCGGATTATAAAGTTGCTTTTCCTTGTCCGTATTATGCAATGCCTTTTCGTCTCTGGGCCGTAAAGCGTCAGGTCCATAATTCGGAAGGCATGATTGGAAAATATAAAGGTTCCCGCCTGTGGTTTTCTTTTTTTGAGAGACCAGTGATCAGCGTATGCAATATATTGTAGCACTTGTGGTATATGTTCGTTTACCAATGCATTCATTCCTCCTCGTACAGCAGTCGCAAATACGGACTCTACACGCATCGTATCCTTAAACATTTTGGGTATATTTTGTAACAAGTCAACAATCAGGTTCCTATATGCATCAATCAATCAATCAGGGTTTTGTCCCGCACAACTTTTGCTCCCATCATACCGTGATTCTGCTGGATCCACCAGGAACCCATCTTGCAAAGGTATAAAGACATCATTAATATCCGGCACCACTAGCATTTGTGCTTGCCTCAGTCCCGACTAGTAAGTAGTATTCAGCAAAAAAGATTATTACATGCGGATGCGGAGGAACTTGCCACCACAACCTACCGCCAGATTATAAAAGTGAACGTCCTTATCAAACGTTATGACGCCGACTTTGTTCCCTTGAGCAAAGCGGGATTCGTCCAGATGCGTCCCGTATAAGGCATGCTTTAGAGCGTCACAACACGCCTGAACCATTCCACTACGCACGGCCTGTGCCGAGACATCGATGGCAAACACCCAGTTCAATGGTGATGGTGCTCCCCTTGCAGAGTTGTATTCTTCCGGTACTTCAAATTCCACTGATCCGTACCGCAGTTCTGGTCTCTGGTCAACGTCGATGCGTCGTCCTGACATGTCAATATTCGCGAAATACCATGAAGGCACTAAACTGCAACTTCAGACTCACGTTTCCCCTCGTCATTCGCAGAAAAGTTTTTTACCTTCGTTTGCGTGAGAACATATATTGCAAACAAACCTAGAACCGCCTTGAATAAACGTGCACCAGGGGTTGATATAGGCCCTACATCGGCTACACCGGACGGGCCCCTCTTGCCCATGATCCACTACCTGGATCGGTACCTCATCCTTTTTCCGTCTCGCCAAAGGCTGTACAATCAAACCAAGAGGAAGCTTGGACGTGTCTGCTAAATCTTTGCTAAACGGTATTTTGTCCATCGTGGAACGCATGTATCGAGGGTTGCAGTTGCCTATATGATCACAAGTTCAAACAAAAGAGAAGAAAGTAAGGAAAAAGATAGTATTAGTATTATTATTATTATTATTCACCTTGATCCAGGCCGACGTAGTTTGTCGTGGCCAATGGAATACGATCGCGTTCAATGGTTCCAAAAAACTTGTCCTCAAACAGCAACTGATCGTGTTCTCTCACTTGGACAGGCGCCGGCATTTGATCTGGATCGATACGAGGACGAGGTTGCTGGGGCGGACGAAGTTCTGGTGGTAACGGCTGTTGTGAGTGAGCATACGGACCCTGAGCATAGCCGACACCGGCCGACGCTGACGGTGACGAGGTAGTGGCTGCTGGACGCTGCGCATAGGTTGGTTGCTGTGTACTGGGTGGTAAGCCATGAGGCCAGGGAGCACCGCTGCCTGGAGCCGTCGATGCCGATGCTACTTCAGGATTCACTGCATAAACTCGTTTCGGTCGTCCGCTGACAGATTTCTGTGGCCACAATAGGATGTAAGCTACGCGCAGTCTTGTCGACGTACTACTACACTATTACTCGAATATACATACCTGAGCTGGCTGCACAGTTGGCGGTGGTCGTTGTTGTTGTTGTTGCTGCTGCTGCTGCTGCTGCTGCTGTTCGAGATGCATCTCGCTCATTGAAGACGCGAGATTATCGACTCCTGTTGCTGCTACTGGAGGACCCTGCTGGAACGGTCGTGGCTGAACTGGTGGATGTGTTGCGCAAACCGATGGGCGCTGGACACTGTCTGTGGAACTACTCATCGGTTGCTGCATTGCCGGTCTCATCAAAGGACGCAATGGCTGTCCTTGCATGGGCCTAGAAGTAGGAATTGCTAGAAAGCACAGCATTAGCTCTGACCTCGGTAGGTAGCAGAAAGCCTCTTCAGGACAGTTGCCTTATGCACCTGCTGCGTTGTTCAAACCAACTCTTCCAGGAAGCGGGGCATTGAAAGGTGGTGGCGGCCTTGCCCCCGCAGCCTGTCCTCCCATTCCTGGCGACGGCGGTGGTGGACGTGGCATCTGGGGACGAGAAGGCGGATTCGCAAGCGGCCGCTGATCAGGGTTCATTTTACTTCACAGGTTGCTTCCCGAATGTTCGTGCCCTGACTACTCTAAAGGCGTGGAAGAGCTGCAGTAGCTGGCGTGACCGTCGGGATGTGTTTGTTCCCGAACGCCGGGAAATCTTTCTTGTTTCATGCAGAACTTGTACCGAGATGACCCTTTTTCCTAAGAGTAATATCGGATATGTTACAGCACTGAATATTTGTTCTCTGTGCGGACCAACGGCGGTAATTAGGAGCATGGGGTCAGATACAATACAGTAGCTCGTCCTCTCTTTTGATGTCCAGTAACATCTCTCTGGTTTACAAACAAGAAGCATCATTATCGGTAAGTCTGATCTTGCTCTGATGACAGAGGATAATGGGACTTAAAAGATGTCTTTCTAAACGCAAATTGTTACTCTTTTATTATTGGGAACCATTTTACTGGGCATTGACAGATTGGAAGTACTCTTTAGAATCCGTGGGGTTTGGCTTGATCGTTTTGTCTCCCTTCTTCCAGTTTGCAGGGCAGACCTATAAAAAGCGAGACGACGTCATTTATAGTCAGAGTGCATGTAGCTCAACATCATCCGGAGAAAGAAAGGTTTACCTCGCCATGTTCGTCAGTGAACTTGATGGCTTCAATGACGCGCAGAGTCTCATCAACGGAACGACCGATAGGAAGATCGTGGATGTGTGCAACGCGGACAACTTGGTTGGGGTCAATGACAAAGAGACCTCTCAATGCGACGCCATCCGGAATGAGCACTGCAATAAAAAAAAAGGGCCAGTCAGATCCATACAAGACAATGTACATTTGATGATACGATACAAACCATTATAGCTCGAAGAAATGGATTTCCTGATGTCAGAAACTAATGGAATCTTGATATCTCCAAGACCACCTTGGTTTCTAGGAACATTGGTCCAAGCTAAAAATGAAGACTATGTAAGTCCTAGCTTCGAAACTTTTGGCAACCGCAACAAAAAGTCGTTTACCCAAATGAGAATGCACATTGCTATCGAGATGGGCTTTCTTGTGAGCGCGAACTTGCTTAAAAGGAATCCCTCTTCCTTTCACTTACTCTACACTGATACCAACGACTTCAGCACCAAGAGCACGGAATTCCTCAATTCGGTCACTGAAAGCCAAAAGTTCGGTAGGGCATACAAAAGTGAAGTCTGCAGGGTAAAATACCTAAAATAATAATATTTTTATCAATCCAAAAACTGTGGGATAAAGCGATCGTATCTCAGTATAGTACCATAACGAGGAACTTGCCCTTGAAGTCGGACAATGACACGTTCTTGAACTCGCCATTCACAACGGCGGGGGCCGTCCAAAATGGAGCAGGTCCTGTGTCGTGGACGCGTTATGAAACAGAGGTTCTTATGCTCAACGGGTTAATAACGGGCTTACGCTGAATAGCGACACGTCGCTGCGGCTGCGACTGCATCTGCAGCCGCTGACGTGGCTTCTTAGTAACATAGCTCGAAGATTGGGACCAGTTGACAGCACCAAGACGCGTAGCAATGCCAGCCGGACTGGCTGGAAGGTTGGCAAAAACGGCGGCGTTCACCAAGGGGCCGCGAACAGAAGCGCGCGCAAGCGAAGTGATGGTCTGACGAACAGCAAACATGATTGTGTTTTCTTTTGTGTGAAAAGACAGTTGGTGGATGAATGCAGAAAGCCCTCGAAAATTTGTCTATTCGGACTTTGACCACCGTGGTCGATGCTGTAGGGATCATTTATTACATGCAATAAATTTTCGATACGGTATTCTATTACACAGGGCATAAACATGTAATAAATGTTCCTGGCACAATTGCGCAACAGTTACAGTCGATTGTGAACAGTCCTTAATCTTAGACGCGCTTCCAACACGGTCTCCAACTTCAGTTCACGGATGAACTTTGTCTATTGGCCGTCTGCTCTTCCGTTATCTTAGCATAACTTCTGAGATAGTATGGCCATGATCCGTTTGTCCACTAAGAACAGCAAATCTTTGCGTGTCTACCATAGTCGTAGTATCATCTATTCATGACAACATCGAGCCTGCACCCGATAGGGCGATATCCGTCTGT
>JSYX01000650.1:0-19216 GCA_000787465.1 Thermomucor indicae-seudaticae | reverse complement strand
TTGCCTGGTCCCTCCTACGACTATCGTATCATGGCGGCGAACCTACCATTCGCGGGTTTACTGGCCTGCCCATACATGCTGACAGCGCCTTTGTATTGTTTTGCTGATGGGGCGCACCAGCAAAAGCGTCGGCTCCCGGGATTGCAGACATGCTTGGCGATATTCTTGCCTGGTCCCTCCTACGACTATCGTATCATGGCGGCGAACCTACCATTCGCGGGTTTGCGGGCAAATCATGTTTCCTTTTCTTCTTGGGAAACGCTGTTTGGATCTGCTCCGCGTGTCCAGTGTGCAGCGCGAGTCCCTGTTCTGCGCTTTCCCGATCTTGGCGCTGCTTCTGCATTGTGCCGTGCTGGAATGTCGTCTCGTTGGTGACGACACCGATCTTTCAGGGATCGTTGCACTTGGCTCGGCCGCGTCGACGAAGAAGAATAAGGCTTTGGCGAACGGGCGGGCATCGTAGGTCGGCGTTTCGCCGGCCAAACCCATGAGCATGTTGTTTGGTTCTACCGACAACGAACACACTTACGTCTTTGTGGAGCAACTTTGTGAAACTTTCTGTGCGCTGTTATGCCAATGGAAGAGGCCACAGACACTGAAGTACATCATATAGCGAAAATAGTCTTGGCAGAAAAGGTTTTATCACTGGTTTATTTCAAAGCGATTGCAAATTATGATTGGCTCTTCGAATACTCTGTTTAAATATGATGAAAATTGCATAAGAGGAGTGCCTTTTTGAATGCTAGAGACTGGTAACTATCAGCAATAACGAAAAGGTTCTCACGATGGAGGATTACACTTTCTCTTTTCTGTAGCAGACCCTTGACAGCAATGCTTCAGGGAAAGTCTTCCACGTCACCTCAGTTTTATCATGAACGATCCTCCGCAATCGAACACCTTTGCACGTAATACGTAACCAAATTGATTTGAGAGAAAAGAAAAGGGTGGCCAAGCTTTATACGTTGCAGAACAAATGTGTAGGATAAAAAAACGAATTTACAGAGTGAATAAATGCTAGTATATACTTTTCAATGCTCCTTTTTGTGTTTGTCTATAGAATGGGGGCTAGTTGGATTGCGAGGACATTAAGCGGTTCAACTCAAACATGATCATACTTCCGGCGGACGCGACATTCAAGGACTCTACGTTGTTGGTCATAGGCACAGATACGCGCAGCTCGTCATCGAGGCCTTGCACGCCTTTATGTTCGGAGCTCAGGATCAATGCCGGCCGTTTGGGCAGTTCCTTTGGTTTTCCCTTGAAGTTCCAGAACCAGAGCCCTGAGCCGGGCGTTGGTTTGGTACCGGGAGAACATGTCGGCGACCACAAGTCTTGCGCGTCGGCTCGCAGCATGTCAGCGACGACGGCGGTCATGTCGCGCTCCTTCAAGAAGTCTAGCAATTGCGGCACAGGCACCAGCTTGTGCGGCCATCGGAGGGTCATGCATCGCGACGCACGGATGGTTTTGTCATTGAACATGTCGCAAGTGCCTGTCGTAATCAGGCCTTGGCTCCAGCCGAGCGCATGGCCCGTCCTGACCAGGGTGCCGAGGTTCCCGGGGTCATTGACATGATTGAACACCAGCAGCCGATCGGCGTCCTTTGGGATCTCCCATCGCTTCAGCTCGACCTCGGCAAAGATCTCGTGGCGCCCCGGTCGTGAGGCGGTGCCCAGGATCCGCCGTGTGAGATCGACGTCCATCACGTAATGGTACCGGGCCGGAAACGCATCGGGATTCTTGAGCACATTGATGGCCGGGAACTTAATGGCCGATTCGTCATGCGGCTCCTTCTCGGCTGTCACGACCAGCGATCGAAACCGGAATCCGTCATCGCGCAGCTCTCGCACCATCTTCAATCCAGGCACAAGCACCGTGCCCTTCTCCAGCCGGTACTGCTTCTTTTCCCGCAAATCAATGAAATGCTTCGTCGGCAGTTGTTTCTGGTTGCTCAGCCGTTTGAATAGACTCGGAAACGTATACTTGGTCGGTGCGGTGGCCATGGTGCGCTGCAAGAAAAGAAAGTCAGAGGATAAAAAAAAATTTCTTTGCCGCACTATGCCTAAATTTGTCGAACAAAGATGATGTGTCACATATAAAAAGGCACACACTGATAATGCAACATGCAAAGGTGTCCTTTTTTTCAATTTCTTCATTATGTTGTATGATCCAATACTACTGAGCAGCGTACTCGGCGGTGCTATCGCCGTGGTGTTCTGGTCTGTAGCATCGTCATCGTCTAGAACGAGCAACCGGTATTATCCACCATTTGCTCCGTACCGAATTCCGGGGATCGGCCATCTGTTGCATTTTCTGAGACCGATATCGATGCAAGAGCTCTTTCGCCAATGGAGTCTGCAGCTGGGTCGTCCGGTGTTTACCATCCAACTCGGCAGCAAGTACTGGGTCGTTCTGAACTCGATCGAGGCCGTGCAAGCCTTGATTGTGCAGCGAAGCGCTATTTATTCTTCAAGAGACTTGCCTGACACTTTGGTCAATGATCTGATGGACGGAGGTAAATCTCGATCCATGTCCACTAAAGGGGCCTTTCTTATGATGCTGACCTTGTTATATAAATCAGTGGAAAAAGGTGGCGGGTTCGCGTTCTACCCCTACGGCAAAGAATGGCGCTACCTACGTCGCGTCGCCCACGCTGGCCTGACCAAAAAGAAGGTCGAGCTGTACCAACCCATCTTGACCCAGCGACGCCTTGCGCTCTTGCAAAACGTCTGGCGCGCCAATCGAGGCGTCACGGACGTGCCCTTGACACTCACCTATTTCCTCGAGCACTACAGCATGACCTTGATCCTGACCATCTTTTTCGGCGACACCTGTTCCTTTCAACCCGGTGACCAGAAACTTCACGAGGCTTTCTCGCTGACAGAACGCACCGCTGCTCTGCTAGGCCCCGGCGAACAGCTCCGTGAATTCTTTCCGATCCTGAAGAGGGTATTGCCCAGCACACGCAGTGAATTTGTGAATGTGCGCGAAACGATACGGTCGTTCTACGGAGAACTGCTGCACAAGGCCAAGCAAGAAGAAGCGCAAAGTGGAACACAGGAGTGCATTCTGAGCGAGATCTTGAGAAAGAACGAGCTGACCGACTTGCAGATCATTAGCTTTGCTGGCCTCTTTGTCGGTGCCGGTAAGAAAGAAAGAAAGATGAATTGATTGCCCCAATGATGATTCACCCCCCTTTTCGCGCTTATAGGATCGGAAACAACAGCAACGACGTTGGAATGGATGGTCGCCTTGTTGGCTAACCATCCACAAGTCCAAGACAAGGTCTTTGAAGAAATCAAGCAAAACGTCGGCCTCGATCGTCTTCCCGATTCCAGTGATGGTAAAAAAGTTGCCCAATCTATATTCAAAGGAAACTCATTGACAGGATGATGCGTGTAGAGGTGAATTTACCGTATCTCCAATGCGTTATTCTGGAAACACTGCGGTTCCGTGCACCCGCACCGCTCTCACTCCCACACGCTACAAGTCAAGACGACGTCTACGAGGGCTGCTTCATCCCAGCCGGCACCACCGTCATCATGAACCTGCATGCGATCCACAACGACCCTGTACGCTACCCGGAACCCGAAAAGTTCATACCCGAACGACACATGGACTTTGTCGTCCAAAAGACGTCCACATTCGCGCAGACAGCGGACGACCGTCCGCACTTGGCCTTCTCCACCGGTCGACGTGTCTGCGTCGGGATCCATCTCGCCGAAGCAAGCGTGTTCCTTGCAGCCGCCGGCCTGCTCAGCTGCTTCCGCTTCGAATGTCCCGGTCCCTTAATCGATGTCGATACTCCAAAGGATATACGCTCGCCTAATCTTATCCCTAAACCTTATCGTGTCTGTATCGTGCCGCGCCATGACAACCTCTCTAAACTGCTGGACTGTGATCCGCTTCAGTAATTAGATGTCCGAATAAAGAAATTGCAGTTTTAGATGTTTCCCTTTAGGAAAAAGTTTCAATAAGGGCAGTCGATCATGAAGCGAGTCATTAATTTCGAAGGCGACAATGAGAACACGCGTGCAAGCAAAAAACAAAAGCAATTTCATGACAAGCAAGAGGAAAGGGAAAAGATGCTTGCATTTCGGAAACAGCTTCCCATTTATGCCGGTAACACTTTTTCAAACGCACCTTGATCGACTTAGTGTTCATGCGTACCTGATTATTGTAGGCCGCGATGCCATTATCCGTGCCATAAAGGAGAACGCTACTGTTATTGTTATGGGTGAAACAGGCAGCGGCAAGACGACCCGTGAGTTTTTGTTGTTGATGTTGAACGTCGTCGACCCCGTGATCTGACAAGAGCAATCAACAGAGATCCCACAGTTTATCAAGGAAGCTGGGATCATATCCAAAAGCAAGGGCGGCGTGGCCATTACCCAGCCGCGTCGTGTGGCCGCTGTCAGCCTTGCCAAGCGTGTCGCCGAAGAAACCATGACGCCCCTGGGGACACAGGTCGGCTACACCGTCCGTTTCGACGACACATCCAGCCCACACACCATCATCAAGTACCTGACCGACGGTATGCTCCTGCGCGAGATCTTATCGGACGAGCTCCTGCTCCGCTACAAAGTCGTCGTGCTCGACGAAGCCCACGAACGTACCCTCCGCACCGACATGCTCTTTGGCATGATCAAAAAGATCCAGCGCATACGCCGCGAAAGAAAGATGCAGGAACTCAAGGTCGTCGTCATGAGCGCGACCCTGGACGCCGAGAAATTCAGCGAGTTCTTTGACGGTGCCAAGATCTTGTATGTGTCCGGTCGACTGTTTCCCGTCGAGACCTATTTCACCCAGGAACCGCAGTCGGATTACGTCGATGCGGCGCTGGTGACCCTCTTTCAGATCCACGTCAAGAACTCGCCCGGCGATATCCTTGTGTTTCTGCCGGGCCAGGAAACCATCGAGACCATGGTCGCGCTCGTACGCGACTATGCAGCCCAGTTGCATCCGAAACGACACCAGAAACTCATCGCCTGCCCTCTGTTCGCCGCCCTGCCGCCCTCCGAGCAACAAAAGGTGTTTGAACCCGCCCCGCCCAACAGCCGCAAAGTCATCTTGGCGACCAATATCGCTGAAACAAGTATTACGATACCAGGCATCAAGTACGTGATTGACTGTGGACTGGCAAAGTTGCGTGGGTTCAATCCAAAGATTGGAGTCGAGTCGCTGTTGTTGCACCCTATTTCGAAAAGCTCAGCCTGGCAACGGACAGGAAGAGCAGGAAGAGAGGTCAGTTAGTGTTTTATCATCGTTCTTCATCGTGTATAGCAAGTGTTCAATTTCTCGGTTTTAGCGCGCTGGTGTATGCTATCGCTTGTACACAGAAGATACGTTTCGAGAACTGGAAGACGATACGGTGCCTGAAATCCGGCGATGCAACCTTGCTTCGGCTGTGCTGGCGCTCAAGGCGTCTGGAATCGATAATGTGCTGGAATTCGATTACATGGATCGACCGTCCCGTACTTCACGTAAGTAGGAGACAGTGTCCAGGATGGATAGTCCCTTCTTGACAAATTTCATTAGTGGTTAGGGCATTGGAGCAACTGTATGCATTAGGCGCTATTGAAGACAACGGAATGCTGTCTAGTTTGGGACGCAGGATGGCCGAGTTTCCGTTGGACCCGAACTTTTCCAAAGTCTTGATCCAGTCTGAAAAGCACGGGTGCACATCGGAAGCCATTGCGATTGTATCCTTGCTGTCGGTCGATACCATCTTCTTTTCACCGTCCGATAAACGAGAACAAGCAGCCGAGGCGAGACGCAAATTTCTGCATCCTGACGGTGATCACTTGATGCTTTTGAATGTGCTCAAGGCGTACTTGGATGTCAAGGGCGATCCAGAGTGGTGTAGAGAAAACTTCATTAATATTCGCAACATGAGAATTGCCTTGGTAAGTAAAACCATTCAACGAAGAGAGGGCAAAGAGTGAGTGCGCTCATATTGATATTGACTGATTTTATAGGACGTGCGGGATCAGCTTGTTCGTTTCTGTGAAAGGCTCGGGATCGCATCCAACACCAGTTGTGGTACCGAAACAGATGCGGTGTTGAAGTGCTTTTTGACAGGCTTCTTTCAGAACACTGCATTGTTGCAACCTGACGGAACCTATAAAAGCGTGACGGGTAATCAGACAGTCCAGATACATCCTGGATCTTCCATGTTTGGGAAACGAGTCGAAGGAATCATGTATAATGAATTGGTAAGTAGAGAAAAAATGGCTTGACACCGTGTGATGGCAGTACAAAGAGAACTGACACGTGATGTCAGGTGTTTACAACGAAACATTATGCACGAAGTGTATCGGCTATTCAGTCTGCTTGGTTGCCGCAAGCAGCGCCAAAGTACTTTGCAAATAAACCACGCTAATTGTTTTGTTCAAGCATGATTTGACAAGAAATGTCTGCGGTGTGTGAACATGCGAAAGGTATTAAGTCCAATCATGACAATGATATGCCCTTCAGCCGCTATTGTGGTCATCTTGAGCGCTTATCTGGGAGGGACATCTACGACCAATGGGCGAACACAATGAAGCGCTTGATGTTCCGAGTGGCTGCATAAACTTGACCAAGTTGCGTGATTCAGCGATAGCCGGCTGACGTTGGATCATACACGACGTCAGGCGGAATAAAAGAAACTGTCAAAAACCGCATGTTTCAGAAAAAATAAAAAGTGATGTCACAATGAACCGCTTTCCTTTATTTTCTCTCTAAAACATAGCAAAAAAAAAAGAGGAGAGAGGGACATTAAGAAAGAGAGAGAGAGAGGGATAATATTACGTACAGAATTTTGAACAATGAACCGCTTTCCTTTTTCCTCGTTAAAACATAACTGAAAAGAAAGAGGAGACAGAGGGACATTAACACAGAGAGAAAGAGAGAATTACAGAATTTCGTTTTAATCGTGTCAGTGAGGAGTCTGTGCGTATAATATTACATGATAAAGAGAGAAAGAGAGAGGGGAAGAAAAGAAACTCTACGTTCGCTTCGAACGTCGTCGTCGTAAAGTACCATTGGCGACCTTTTCTTGACGGGTCACTCTTCTGGACCGCATATTCGCGTGTCGATTGCGATACGAGTCCACCGCGCGCTGAATCAGACCTCTCCGGCCACACAGTTGCTCTTGATTCAACCAGCACAGCTTCCATCCGAGCTTGTTGCAGCTTGTCTCGTACTCCCAGCGATTGCCATCATATTCTTCACGGCTCACATTCGCTCGCGGATAAATCTTTTTTTATTCCGGGACTCACCGTTAAAATCTTTTTTCTTCATCATCGAAAAGGAGAAAAAAAGCTTTTTTTTTCTTACCGCATTCAGAACCCGAAACTCCAAGGGAATATCATCAAGGTTCACTTGCTCCACGTCGGTCCGCACAGTGTATTCTTTGACAAGCCGGTCATGTGAGTACAAAAACGTAATGTGCTCGATACCATTAATCATGTGTGCCACGGGCTCGTGCGCTGACAGTGACACCACCGACGCCACTGACGGCTGCGAAGACGTCCGACGCCGATACGGTCGGGAAGGTGACGACTTTCGCCGCCCTCGACTCGGCTTGACGGCACCAGCACCAGCACCACCGCCAGGATGCTGCAACTGCTGCGGAAAGTAGCAGAATGGAATCGTCGCGTACTGCGCTTCCACGGACGGAGGTGGCGATGGCTCCGCAGGTGGTGGTAGTAAACCACCTCCGCCACTGTTGCTGCTGCTACTGGCAGTGCCAGCAGCAGCAGCAGGGGCAGCGGCAGTAGTAGTACTTATACTATTGCTTGGAGCATTAGTAAACTGCACACCAAACCAAGGCGGAAACGGCGGCTGCTGTTGCTGCTGCTGAGCGGGCGATTCAACCGGCGGTGTAGGCGGTAACAACATCCCATTCTCATTCGCAGTATGTGTCGTCGTCGTCGTAGGCGTCGTCTGATGAGGATGCATGAGCTGCTGCTGTTGCTGCTGGTGCTGGTGTTGTTGAGGCCACCATTTTTGATCGATCGAAAATTCCGGCAAGTTGAACCCTCCGGCCGCCGCCGCCGCCGCAGGCGCGTTATGGACTGACGAAGAAGCCGAGGACGTCGACGAAGACGATGGTAAGAGCGAAAAACAAGACGTGTCCAGCGGATCCATCACAGTATCCACCGGCGTCGCGGACGCCGCCGCCGCCGATGGCGCGCCTGTTTGATGATCCAATGTAGGTAAAAACGTGGCCGGCATCTCGATTGTTGCTGTCCCCAGGAAGCTTGACCAAGGCTCGGTTTTCGGGTCGGTTTCACTGGTTTGTTCCATAGCTTGAGCTACCGCCACAGCCACATCCAAAGGATCAGAATTGCAACCGTTTTCCATTTCCTTTTCTCTCTCTCTATTGATATGATACCACACTTCCTCTGGCTGCCACTTGTAGTAAGTAATGGCTGGTTGTTTGTTGCTTGTTACAGAAATCAAACAAGGAAAATAAGAGAGGATACTTTCTTTACTGTCTCGCGAGAAAAAAAAAGAAAAAAGGCGAAAAAAATAAACGGCCGCCTGCCTCTCACACGTTAATACGCACAAATAATCGACAATCGAAAAAGAGAAACTGAAACAACCTTCCCATCCATTGGAAAAATTTTACGATCGATTTGCGTAGGCGGCATGAAAAAGCATCCGCGCGCGCGGACTTTTTCGCCTTTGCGTCACTTGCATATCACTCTCCCATTTCCCAAATCCAGTATTCCCAATGCCAATGGGGTCATGCTTCTGTCAATCTCTTGTGTAACCATGTTTGTTGCACATCACGTCACTTTACTACAGCGCATCATCCGCAAGTGTGTGGCGGGCGTTGTCAAAACGATACGATGATCACAACGAATGTTTAATTTAGTTTGCAGCCATTTGTTGTGACTCTTTATGATACTGCAGACATTTCTTTCTAAGCTGCGCAGCCGTCATCTGATATGGATTCAGCTCCGAGTCCCAAAACATGGCATTATAATCGTCACCGTGCTTTTCCACAAGCTTCGCGACCCAACTCCTCTCGTACACCGTCTGATGCCGTTCGCGCCTGACGCCATTCTTTGCCATTTCCTCCAATTCTATTAAATCAATCAGAACGAAGCCACCGATCGAAAACGGGCAAAATAAAAAAAAAGGCGCCCGGGATCTACTTACGCCGAACGACTTCTGTCTTGGCCGGCACAGGCTCGACTTCTTCGTCCAGAATCTCATCATGTGTCTTTTTTTCGCCCACAATGACCCGAATGATGTTGCCCTCGTCGTCGCGCTGGATCAGACCTTCGCCGGGCTTTAACGTCTTTTTTAACTTTTCGATATCTTCTTCCGTCAACTCTCGTTCTTCCATGTCCATCGCTGAAGCAGAAGACGATCCGTCAGGTTTCGGATCTGGCAGTAGTTTCTCCTTGCCTCCTGCCACGCCATTTAACCTCGTCAGTAACCCTAATCGTGCGTAACTGCGGGGGTGCACCATCCATTAGCGTCATGAATGCGGATCGAAAAAAGTAAAAAAAAGCGCTTTTTACTTTTGATGAAGCGTCTGTTTCTTGTCCCAGTTCTTTTTGATAATGGCATTGCCCTAATTCATCACAGTCAGCCCGTCCCCTCCTTTAACATGACATGCATCGATCAAAGCCAGAGTTGGACCCCATCGGCATTATACCTTGATCGTTACTCGCTTGCGCTTTTCGGCATTCTTTCTTGACAATTTGCGTCCACTCTTTTGTGTTTTCCGCTTCTGAGGTGTAGCCATGGCTGTATAAATTACAAGATCTCGAGAAACTTTTTCTGCTTTGCACTTTAATTTCCAAGCTCAGTGACTGTCAAGGACTTTTTTTGTTCATTTCTTTCCAGAGTCGCCCTTTTCCTTTCTTTCATTTTTCTCCACGACATGAGAGAAGCAAAGGGGGGCTCTTCAGCTTGAAACAAGATAGGGGGTCTTTCTCAACGTGCTGATGCGAGGGGGACCCCTAGCCAGGACCCGTATTGAATAGGGGAAAATCATGCCTGACAAAGCCTGTCCTAGGCACCTTGCTACCAAAGGTTTCTTTTGCAGTCGCCGCTCGCTACAACTATATTTCCAGTA
Organism: Thermomucor indicae-seudaticae; assembly: GCA_000787465.1. Lineage (NCBI taxonomy): Eukaryota > Fungi > Mucoromycota > Mucoromycetes > Mucorales > Lichtheimiaceae > Thermomucor > Thermomucor indicae-seudaticae. The sequence goes on along the minus strand of JSYX01000650.1, from coordinate 9,137 downwards.
TAACAATCACTTGTGCACTTGGCGCGATCAACCAACATGCACGAACATTGCCAATGAAAATATTTATTTTATTTGCTTAAACACCAATCGGTCTTGGTTTTTCGACTCTTTGCGTCCATGCTTTCGAGTTCCTTCCAGGACCTCGGTGGCAGCCTTCGTCACCCCGCTTTCTCAGTAATTTCCAAGAGCGTATATACGGTAGAGATATATCGACGCGTGCAAGTAGGGCTCCCTCTCATCAGTTCAGTCCGGGCCTGAGGCCTGAGCAAAGCCACTGGGTTTCAGGCCAGATCCACGGCGTGCTCTGATACCAAGCCCCAGGTATAAAAGCCTCTCGGAACTAGTCGCCTGTTCGACTACGTTATCTTAATGATTTTACCTCTTGCACAAAATCACAAAAACGAGCGATCATGGACGTTGCCATGGTGTAGGAGAAGGGCGTCGCTTAAATTCGCTCGAACGATCTATACGCCGTAACGATCGCTTCTGGAACCTGACGCAAAGGATCAACGCCAAACTAAAGTGGTCTTGCCTAGTACAACTTGTGTTTCTATATCGAATGGCTTTCATTTTCTACGTGTAACATTTCACGCTGAGCTCACGTCGCAAATGCTTTGAATACTGGGGTAACCTGATGTCGGTTACTGTTTTATGACTATATCACCGTGAAGTGAAAATAGACATAGCCAAGGTAAGAAGTAACAGACATCGTTCTCGTGCGGCAAACTATGGCACGTACTGTGGAGCTCCAGTACAGCACCAATAATGACCGTACTTCTTTTAGCTTCTATTCTCGGAAGAAAAAAGAAGTTCCTCAAACTCAGCTCTTGTTCGGTTTCAGAGCAAAGCGGCGACGAGTTGTGGTATCATTTTTTTCATTGTATTAGTCGAACCACTCTTCCAAGACATTTTGCATGCGCATCGATAAACAAAATCTGTGTAGATGAACTAAGATACTCTGGTTTGTCCATAAATCGTAATATGCATCGACCCTGTTCTCCAGAAACGATCACAGGCTGTTGTTGCTGCTCTTCTTGATGATGATGATCGCACATCACAGATATTACGCGTGCTCGTTGACGAACCGACCCTGAATGGATCATGCCACAGGTTCCAGTGGTTAATCCAGTCGGGTGATAAAGAACAGTGATTTCTGCTTCAAACTCATAAAAGCATTCAGGCTCGCCTGTGCCCAACAGAACCATCCCCCGCTGTATGCTCCAGTCCTCGTCAAAGTCGCCGTCAATGGCAAGCGTAGCTGTCTGTCCGCAATGGACATAGTGCGCCGGTACTCGGTGCCGGTGGATCGACTTGACCCTCACTTTGACGAATCGCCCCAGTGTATCAGGTCCCAGATGGTACATCTTTTGGTCTCCTTGTTCCTTGACGTTGATCCGCCCTCGTCGGAGGACACCACTAATCACAGGTCCAACATCTATCATGCAATGAAAAAGTGAGCCCGTCTAAATGAAAGGATATACGTCCGTCATGAATGATTGTTACCTGGCAAAGAGTATACCTGAGCGACCTGAAACTCGACGGGCTCTTCCAAGAGGTCGTCATAATGCTTGGTCGGACGCGGGAGATAATGAAAGAATCGCAGCAAAAGATCGGTGTTTGTGCCAGACACATTCGAGACCACAAACACGGGCGTCTCGGGCCCTCCACGCGAAAGCTGGGTGGCAGCCATCGGCACCTCATCCACATGCTTTACCACAAACGGTATCTTTTTCACTCGCCGATTTCTGAGCAACGACGCAAGCGTATGCAGTGTGCGTCTGACCTGTTCTCTCGAGGCGATATCGATCTTGGTCACAACCACAAACACCGGCACACCGAGCATGACCGAGATCGAAAGATGCTCGCGCGACATCTCCGAAATATTCGGTAGGGTGGCCGATATCACGATACATGCATAATCTGGTGCATACCCCGTCAGTCCAAAAATAGTCGTCCGAAGATACTTGCGATGCCCACACGTATCCATAAACGTCACGATCTTGTTGCTTGATTCGCAAATCTGTTCCCAGGAACTGATGCTGCCATGCGGGGCATGATTGCTATTGTTGATCAGGTTGCCCCTCGCGTCGTACCCAATGATCTCGTGCGATATCGAGGACGTCCGTCCGGATTCGATCTCGTGTCGGTGTCGCAGCAGTCGTGCTTTGCCGCGTCCGTTGTCCTTGATCCCGTGTGTCACGAACCCCAACAGGGTCGATTTGCCCTCGCCATGCCCGCCCACGAATGCTATCCGTATATCGTTGCATCCTTGCTGGTCTTGCTGGTTATGGCTTCTTCGTATCTCGGCTTCGAGTACCGTATAATCGGCCCTGGACGGGTCCTCCAGCAATACCTCCTTGATTTCCCTCAGTTTCGCTTTTCGTACAACGGACACTTTGGCATCCAATGCTTCCGCCATTCTATGCAGCGTTCGTAACGAAGCTGACAGTTCTTCCGAAGAGAGCCCTTTTTTTCATATCCAAAGTCTGTCAATATTTCGAAACCCTCTCTCCACAGAAAACGGGGCGGCGGGCATACCTACGATGGTGCCATCGTCATCGAATCCAATCTCGTACATTGCCTCGCCGTCTCCCTCCGACATTCTGCAAATGCCGCATTAGTATTTTCAAATCAGAACTGCAGTAGAACAAGAGACCGTACCGCCATTTCAATTGCGTAATGAGCTGTTCCAGACGCTCCGGCGAAGGATCTATCAGCTTTAACTGCGCACAAAGCTGAATACAAAGGTCCCACCACGAATGACACGTATACATCAAACCTTGTATTCAATATTGCCCTTGTCGTCGGATTCCGGAGGTAGCGATCCAATTTCTTTAATGTAGTTCCAAAGGCATGATTTCCGGTAGTTATTGCCCTTCTTCATACTGTGTACCACAGTAAATGCGTTGTGGTGAATGCGAGCGATTTTATTGGATCGGTATTAAGTGTTCCGGTCATGCCACGGAACTGCGCCTAGTAAACGCTAAGAATGAGTCATCTTTATCATTAAAGGAGTCCATTCGGAAATATCCCGATTGCAATTTGAAGATGGATAAGGTTAGCCTTTGAGGCATGTACCTTTTATGCGTTACCGGGAATCTTTGCTCCCGGAGACTTGCCCTGCATTTTGGGAAATTTTCCTGCAAGTTCCAGCGTAAAATGAGCTATTTTGATAGACGCACAGACAAACCATACCTGAAGGTAAATAAGATAATGATGCATATAGGGTTGTACCTCATTTCCTTTTCATTCACGGCGCTTACTGCCTGTAAAGTCCCGCATTATTTATCATAAGCAGATGTTTATTCATTATTGCAGCATAAGTTTAACATCACATCTCGTCAAATATCTGCTTTAAAGTTATCGGCGTTGTTTGCGTTCTCAATCTCCATATCAATCATGTCCAAATTTGTCCTAGTTACGCAGTTCACAAGCTGAGGAGCAAAATTGCATGAACTTGTGGCTTATTCCCAATGAGCTCTCGAATCAAGAAAAAAAAGGCACAGAAGGAAAAGACAACTTTATTCCATACATTCTATAGTAGCGCCATGTCGAGCATGGAAGTAGAAGTCAGTTACACGCCTTCCAAGTTTGCCGCGGACAATGCCCTGAGTAATCCTGATAATGTCGAAATGTACAAGACTGCGGCGAGCGTAGTCAATGGTAATATCCTATCGGCCGGGCAGATCAGGGACCTTGCACAAACTGACCCGTTGTCAACTTTAGCCGTTCTTCCTGAAATTCTCGACAAGATCAATGTGGGTGCCTCCATTCACGATCTGTGCAAACTCGGCGATGAGTTGCTGGAATCACACGTAAGCGGCGGACACCACTATGCAGGTGCAAAAGAAGATGATTGACCATGTGGGGGGGGAGGAAAGGCCAAAAGCATGTACAAGAAATACGAGAGAGGTATCGCTTTTCCTACGTGTATTTCAGTCAATAACCATGTACAATACGTTTCTCCGTTACCCGATTCGGATTACACTCTGCAACCAGGCGACGTTGTTAAAATGTTTGTATGAAACCGCAACATCCTTGCCAGCGTAGCCAAATATACTAAGATTGTAAAATCACAGCGAATTAGGCGCTCATGTGAATGGATACATTGCCACGTGCGCTCATACCACGATCCTGAACCCGACGCCACAAGAACCTGTTCTGGGTCCTGCGGCTGACGCTGTCTGTGCCGCCCATTTTGCCCTGGAAGCTGCGCTGCGTATGCTGCGACCCGGTGTCAAGGTAAAGACAAAGTATAACTTCTTGATTGGGGGGCTAGAGAGACTAACAAAGAACGATAGAGCTCTGAGATTACGCGTGTGATCACAGAAATCGCCGCGTATTACCGGTGTCAACCTGTAGAGGGCACATACTCATCACCCATGAAACGATTTGTCCTGCGCGCGGGCAAGGATATCGAGAACCGATTCGTGGACGATTTAACTGTACAAGAGCTGGCCAAGTTCGACTTTGAGATCGAGACCAACCAGGTGTACCAGTTGAATATCGTGGTCGCGACGGGAGATGGGCGAGTCAAGACGGCCGAGTTCAAACCGACTGTGTTTCAGCGGGATGTCAATCAATCGTATCAACTCAAGCTGGACGCAGCACGGAAAGCGTTTAATGAAATCAACAAGAACTACACTGTCTTTCCTTTTTCAGCTCGGTATGTCTTTTTTTTCTTTTGCAAAGGCCTTTCTTTTTTTCTGAGCTAATTTGTATCCTAGTGCATTGCCAAGCCATTTGCGGATCGGTTTGTCATCACTTGAAAGCCATGGCCTGATTACCCCATACACACCCATGCGGACAAGACAACCCTCCGATATCGTGGCCCAGTTCAAGGCGACCGTGCTTGTGACGCCAAACGGAATCCTTCGTACGACAAATCCCATGCCTTTGCCATTTGTACATTCACAATATTGCATTCCACTGCAGACCACAGCCGCCAATGTGCTCTCGCAAATAAATATCTAGATCATCTTCATAAAGACTCTATGAGGAAAAACAAGTAGCATCAGTCCTTTTTTCACTTTACCTGGAGGGCCACGTGCTGCGAGGAACTCAGTTTAATATATGCATCGTCTCTACTCTTTAAGGATGAAGCTAACTTACAAAAATGCTCTGCCCGTCAAAAGGAAATGACAATTTTTTGAACGGTGACACAAAAATTACCCCTAAATTTATATCAATTAGCATACTCGCGTTACATGGCTTTTTTCCGGGTGAGTTGCGTTTTGAGAGCAGGCATTTCTTCGTTTCCAGCAGCCATCTTTTTTCCTTGATCTTCCTCATGGCAGTGCGCCAAAGAGCGACACAGGTATGAACTGTTTGTCTTTCCGATTCGCAAAGCCAAAGTCTTCTCCATTGATATCTTTGGAGCATGTTCTAGAGTGAGCCCCCCGCTTTCTGCAAACCCGCTGTTCCGCAATTTGGAACGCTCAAAACGGCCGTTGCCAATATAGGAATACAAGTTCATATGATGGAGATGGATCAATGGATATGAAAAAAAGGACCTACGTTATCGAGACACAGTGTAAGCGCGTTCTATCGCGAAAGACTGGGTTACAGACGGTTGTTGCCCTCTTATGAAAGTTGTCTGCAGTCAAGTCTAGACTTCTGCTGTGTTTTATCAAAAATCTGCAGGAACAGACTCAAAAGTACAGCAGCATAAGGATTTCTTTTATTATAGCCTTTATCTGATTGGGCATAAAGTTATCATACTCTGTCAACGAACACGACGATGCGGCCAAGCAATCCGTTGAAACGATTTGGCAGGCTCTTACGTACGCTTTACTGAAGTCCGCTGATCGGAATCGAGCGAACTGGTATCCTAACTGTAAGTCCTTTCCTCAATCTCCAGGTCAAAAGGCCCCTTTTCTGTTTGCCCTGGAGAATATATTCATGTTTCTGTCTCTAGCCATCACCGGCCTTTTTACCTCTTGCCCAGTGAGATGACTTTTTGTCTGGAACGCGGTTGTTAAAGTCTCTTCCTTCATCGTCTCGATATGAATCCACGTCTTATTCATGTGCACGCGCACATGCTTCATCCTCACGGCTTCCTTACGTAAAGCGGGGGGCAATGTATACCAAAAGTACCTTGACACTGCTGCAGCAAGTCTGTCGTGTACCTTATTACGCACAGTGAGGCAAATCGAAGCGAATTATAAGCGTGTGTGGATGGCGTATACACGAGTCTCGTACAGCCAACTGTTTAAGCTGCAGTAATCAAGCTTTGGTTGGGAACAAGTATGAGAGTAAAGACTGTATAATGCAGTATTTGTCGCACACGGTCCCAAGCTTTCCGTATCCGCAGGGAATCTTCGAAAACGAAAAATGGTCAATAGTAGTAAGGCTGATTTTATGGAGATACAATGAGAGTCGGATGTACGCTACTGACTTTTCACATTACATGGCGATAGCACGAACGACGCATAGACACATTGGCATGTTGAAGCGTCAAAAGAGTCGGGTCATTCCCAGCCAGCATTGGCAAGCAAAGTCCACAAAAGCGGTTTAGCCGCGTGCCCGTTCGTGATTGACCTAACAGATCCAAGCATCAAACCTCGCGGCCGGTCGCTTTGAAAGAAGTTTACCTGCGTCACCAAGGTTTTGACAACCGATATGGTAACCGTGCACCGCGCCCTGTCCGTCCCTGTGCAACGGTGCGCCGCATCATTGAGCACCCTTATTTTTTCGGTTCACTTTTTTTTTCAGGGCACACACTTGTTTCTTTTCTGTACTCTTCACCGCCACCATGAATATGCTTTACGAACTCTGCTGTCTGGGCACTGGGCCTACAGTCACTGCATCCGAAATCCACAAGGCAAACTTCCAGCAGCTCCTATCCAAGGTACGTCTGCCATGAACGCCAGCAAACACAAAGTCAAATAAACTTCTTTAAGACATTGAAAGCTGCCAAGCAAGTCATGCATGATGACGAGCTCAAGCAAGAAGCCACGGCCCGGTTAAAGACGGTGGTCGGAAGCAAATCTCACAGCGCCTCGAATACCCTGCGCACGATCCGTAGTATGTTTGATGCAGCGCTGGAAGCATGCGAATTTGAGCGGGAGCGGTCCATGGTTGAATGGCTGCAGACTTGCGTATCGACGGCCGTTGAAATGGGATTGAATGAGGCCACAGGCCACAAGCAAGTCAAGCGACCTGTCAAGGAAGAGGACAAGGACGAGGATGAGGCCGTTGTGCCTGACAGTCATCGCCACCCAAGCGGAGCTTCGGACGATGAGTATGTTCCGTCTGAAGAGGATCAGCTTGTGCCTTCAAGCAAGCCCATTCAACGACGGAAACAAAGGGTAGAAGCGCAGGTAGAGATGCTCCGAGTGCTGGATCCCGGCTCGGGATCCAAGGCAGTGGTCCAACATCTTGCGGCTCAAGCAAGTCCGAGTTCAGTGCTCAAAAAGGGTTACTTTGTCAAATCGTATTTCTTCCCGTCCAAGGACAGTTTCAATGCAAGTATTTTTGTCGATCACAATGAAAAGAAAGGTCGAAGAATAACGAGGAATTAGGCTTTTCTGTCGGTGCTCAATTCGGCCCAGTCGACCATCGATTGCTGCGTGTTCTCTCTGACGGACGACGATGTAGCGGACGCACTCATTGCAGCCAAAAAGCGCAAGGTCAAGATTAGAATCATCACAGACAATCAGCAAGCGGCGGGCAAAGGCGCCGACGCAGAACGACTGCAACGGGATCACGGCATACCCTACAAGACAGATCATACGTAAATGGTGACACTATCGTGGTGCCCCCCAACCCGTGGTGCAGATCCCACTCACCTCATTTTTTCCTTCTAGCACGGGTTACATGCACAACAAGTTTGCCATTGTCGACGGAGCCACTTTGATCAATGGAAGCTTCAACTGGTCCAAAGGGTAAGGTCTCCTCCCACTCCATGTTTGGAGAAATCCCTAAATCAAAACCTGTTGCCTTAATAGGGCTCGCTTCAAAAACCGGGAAAACATCATTATCACCAACATTCCAGAGTGCATTGAAGACTTTCAGCGACAGTTTGATACCCTCTGGCAAGAGTTTTGAGACAGCTGCATGTCTCTCGAAGCTTGTGTCACCTTACACTACTGCTGCTGGTCTATTTGTTTCGAATCAGAAAAAAGTTCACTCACAAAAGAGATTTCCATTCCCCCATTTCTGATTCATTGACAGAAAATCTATTAGGACCTTCATCATCAAAGATGCGTATAGTGCTTTTTCTCTCTAAAGAAACTATTCGTTTTGGGATGCTGCAATCCTATTTGTTTTCTGTATCAGTGTTCCATTGTCAAATTTTTTTCGGAATCGGATCTCGCTAAGGAATCCTGCCGTTGCGTGTGCTGCGGCCAGCGCGGTTGAGTGGCTTTTGAGAAAAAAACCCTTGATCGCGAATTTTCATACTCAGTCCGACGCCCCAAGAAAAATTTTTTTCAAGGAAAAAAAAATTTTCTCTCTGCGAGGGGCGGATATAAAGGGGTGGTCGCCAGTGGCGGATCCTTTACATCTTTTTTCCCGTTTCTACTCTATACATATAGGTATGTGGTTTACCTCTTGCTTGGTATCCATAGCCAGGCTCGTTCTGATCTCGTTTGCTTTTGCAATACAGCAGCCATGGGTAAGGAGAAGACTCACGTTAACGTTGTCGTCATTGGTCACGTCGATTCCGTAAGTTTGTCGCCTCTTTTTGATAGATTACATATTGCGGCTAATCCGCTTTCTGCTTTTTCAACAGGGCAAGTCCACCACCACGGGTCACTTGATCTACAAGTGCGGTGGTATCGACAAGCGTACCATTGAAAAGTTCGAAAAGGAAGCCGCTGAACTCGGCAAGGGTTCCTTCAAGTACGCCTGGGTTCTTGACAAGCTCAAGGCCGAACGTGAGCGTGGTATCACCATCGACATTGCCCTCTGGAAGTTCGAAACCCCCAAGTACTACGTCACCGTCATTGACGCTCCTGGTCACCGTGACTTTATCAAGAACATGATTACTGGTACCTCCCAGGCTGACTGTGGTATCTTGATTATCGCTGCCGGTACTGGTGAATTCGAAGTAAGTATCTGGGCTGTGATTCAGCAATGAAGTGGTGGGTAGGTACTTATATCTCTCTCCTATTCTAGGCTGGTATCTCCAAGGA